>CM046424.1:1110964-1306100 GCA_025506505.1 Flaveria sonorensis
ACGAGTTATGTGAAATATCAAAATTTTCTAATGCAATATATTTGCTTTAAACTAGTCCAAATCGACGCAGATATTTTCTTGTAAACTAAATATTACTTTCCCACAATTTATGCACAATGGGATAACCTTTGTATTAAATGATGTGTTTTCTAACCAAATATTTACGAGTTCAAAATTTGCATGTTTGATGATTATCGTTCAAATAAATCATATCACAATTTATGTTATAGTTGCAAGTCTTAGCTCGGATTTTACTAAACAAGTTATTTCTTCTACCAATCACGTATTCAATTCTATTTAGAGTTGCGTCCATGCAACAATGTTAATATTATCTAAATAATTTTTTAACGGCAATATCATCTAAATAATAACGAGATTTATATATGTATAGAGTAACACACACTAAATAATAATGACTCTTGATCAAACAAATAGTTTGTTAGCTAGACAAATATGTTATATGTGTTAAAACCATTATTTAAAAGAAAAACAAATAAACATAATCAACAAAAACTTCACTCACACAAGAGAGTAATCGATCACAGATGATAAAGAAGTTACTCCGAAAGATAAACTGGGCCGGGAAAACCTCTTATTTTCTTAAAAGTATAGAAAAAATACTAAGAAAAAAAAAAGCATTTATCATGAAAACAATAATACATAATTAGTTATAATATAATTTTTATTTTAGGAAAGCAGACAAATATATGATTTTGTTTACTTCAATAATAAGGCCTTAGATATTAGATAATTAGATAATAAATATATTTTACAACATTAATATCTCTTGGAATAACCAAGTCGTAATTTATTACAAGTGTTTTATATAAAAAATGGGTTAGATTGGGCTATCCGAACCCAAAAGTATACTTGCCCATCATCTCTAGCCCATGTCTTGGCGCTTTCTCTTTCTTATGCCTATTGCGGATTGCCTATTATGTTTAGCCCACAAAGTAAATTGATTTCGATATATTATTTTCTACAACTTATATAGTTATATACTTATATTGCAGCCATTTAATTCGACTTACAACACGATTAGTATCTAATTATATCCTAAACAATATTATCCCTATGAGATTCGTTTTCAAATCCTGCTCACATTGATTGTGTAAAACTAGTTTATTACCCGCTACATGTTGCGGCCGCATCATACGCAACATGAAAAGTATAGACTACAATTTACCCGAATCATCTCCGAACTAAATTTACGTCGAAACATTAATTAGAAAGTATTCCATTGAATACAAACTTATTATATTTGACTTGAATCTTTTCCAAACAAATTTATTTCAAAACGTAGATAGACTCAAAAGGTACATAATAAAACATGTGAGGTGGCGCCGTATGCGGCGTGATAAAGTATAGATTATAATCGCTTCGACTCATTTCCGAACTAAATGTATATCAAAACGTAAAGTAAGTCGGATTTATACTGTCAAATAAACACATATTATATTTGACTCGACGCGTTTTCAAACAAAACTTAAGTCGAAACGTAGACAAACTCAAAACGTATTATAATGGACACGACTCATTTTTAAACAAAATTTACGTTAAAACGTAGACAAACGACCATCTTAAAGCATACATATTATATTAGCATGAAAACGTTTTATATGACTTGACTTGTTTCTGAACAAAATCTACATCCATAGACGGACTCGAAATTATACCTACGAACATAATAAAAGTAATGGTATAGGGGCTAGAGGTGCACATTTCGGGTTTTGGGCACTACCCGGTCCCGGGTACAAACCGGGTTGGGCCCAATCGGGTTTTTTTGTAGCCGGGTATTGGTGAACCCGGGTACGAACCCGGGTCGAGTTCACCATCATAAAAACCCTACCCGGTATACCCTGGTAGGGTCGGGTCGGGTCTGGGTCGGGTCTAAAACCAGATACAATTCGGGTTTTATTAAAAATTACAAGTGTTTAGGCGCATGGGCACCCATGCGCCTTAACAGTGCTCATGCGCCTGAAATTTTAGGCGCATGAGAACTGTTCAGGCGCATGGGCACTGTTTAGGCGCCTGAACATTTGTGATTTTTTAAAATTCTTTTAATCAATAAATAATGAATAAATAAAATAACATAAATTAATTAACATGTATTTCTATAATAATATTAAAACAACTTAAAAATACATAAAATGAATCAATAAAAAATACCATAAAACTTTTATTTAAGTTATCGTCTAATTTTATTTTCTACGAGATGCTTGATCAAATGCTAATTTTTCATCGAATATGCCAGAAGATACTCTTTCTTTTACCTCTTCATCGTGTACTTTAGCTTCGAGTGTAATTTCGTCTTCGAGGCTTGTTTGGTCTTGTATACGATCCATTGCGTCTAGGTGATCCTTTAAACAAATGCGCATCTCCACTGCTTCCGGAGTTTGTCTTGTTCTCCGTAATGATATTACCCTACCACTAAGAGAAAAAGCAGATTCCGAAACTACCGTAGAAGCTTGGACGCTTAGTAAATCACGGGCCATAGCAAAAAGAATCGGAAATTGAAATTATTTTCCTTTCCACCAAGCCAAAATATCGAATGC
The DNA here is from genome assembly GCA_025506505.1 of Flaveria sonorensis. Classification (NCBI taxonomy): domain Eukaryota; kingdom Viridiplantae; phylum Streptophyta; class Magnoliopsida; order Asterales; family Asteraceae; genus Flaveria; species Flaveria sonorensis. Next base: position 1,113,520 of record CM046424.1, read on the forward strand.
ACGATAATTATCGGTAGTCATAGTGAAAATAAAATCCGTTCCACTATATCTACCGAGCTCACTTGTTGGTGTGTTACCCCTTTGACGTTTAGCCGTCACATCCCGAACAACATTCAACATAGTCAAAACAGGGTCTTTAACCGAGGTACTAGCACTTGAGGTTGATCCGCTTGGCATGGTTATGTTTACGTTAGGCCCATATCTATTTAAATAAAAATTATAAATTGTTTTCAAACTTTCATTAAAATTTTCTTTTGCCTCGTTTGATAAATTAGGGTTTTCGTCAAGCATATCCAAATTGTCATTTATCTCATCTATCAAACATTCAACCCCCGCAACATTTAGAAATGGATTTAAAGCGGCGGCACACGTAAAAACGGGTGGTAACTCCTTAAAATATTTTTTAAACTTTTCTTTCATTGGTTCTATCATTTGATTAAACATCTTATTTTTATTTTGAAAATTTTTAAAATTCAAAGACATAAAATATAATTCTTGAAGCACCGAATAACTAGTGGAATAATAAACTCCTGATAATTTTGTTGTTGAGTTTTTAAAAACCTCAAGAAACTCGGATAGACGTTGAAGATTCTCCCAACCCGCATCCGGAAATGGGTCGGCTTCACCATTATCCGAAAGACTATTATGAAAAGATTTTAAAGTGCCCTTTTGTTTTAAAACACATTCAAACATGTGACAAGTCGAATTCCACCGAGTAGGTACATCCCAATTAGGACCAAAAAATCTAGATTTCGTATCCTTACAAAGTTGTTTATAATCTTGATATCTTCTTTTACTTTTTTTAAAAACGTCATGTAACATAAATCGAAAAGCTTTAGTAAAGTTATCAACATATTGTCCGGATAGTCCGTCTTTCACTACTAAATTAATTATATGTGCAACACAACGAGTATGGAAAAAATCACCGTTTGGAATCGGAAGATATTTTCATTTTAATTTTTCAACCGCGGTTGTGTTGTTAGAGGCATTATCAAATTCAATTGAAAAAAGTTTATTATGTAACTTAAAAATATTTATTACATTATCTAAAAAGTAAAACAAAAATTATCCGGTGTGTGGATACGGAAAAAGATCAAATGCAATCGTACTTTTCATCAATTGACATGAATTGAGATCCACCCAATGAGCGGTGACGCACAGGTACGATTCGAGTAAACCGTGTGGAGCCTACCAAACGTCACTAGTTAAGTTTACACCGGTATTTAAATTTTCAAATAATACAATTAAATCATTTTTTGCTTGTTTCCATAATTTTAAACAATAACGTCTAAGTGTAGTACGACTTACGTGGGTGTAACGAGATTGACGCGTCTCTCGAATTAAGTTAGTCAACCGAGGATTGTCGAAGTGACTAAAAGACAAAGCTTATTGAATCACGAACTTAGCCATTCGATCTCGAACCGTATTAACATCGTAATTAAAGATTCCACCATCTCCACCCAATTGTGTTTGTTGCGAATCCGGATTACTTTTCAACGACTTACAAAACTTCTTGCTAATGTGTTTGCTTAAAGTCGTGTTAGAATCTTTAGCAAGCAAAGCTCCACAAAACTTGCAACGAGCCTTTACAGACCCGTCAATCAACTCAACTATATCCCAATTGCACCAAACATCCATGTTACGATTGTGTGCAAGAACACGAACGACGGTTGGAGAGTTTGACGAACCTTGACCAACGGAAGATTGTGATTGAGCCATATCAAGATTGAAGAGAGGGAAAGTGTAAAACGAGAGAGTGAAAGTGTAAAACGAGATTAAACGAGAGTATTTTTTGCGTTTTTTGCGTATGTTTTTCCGTTTGAGACTTGGGTACTAAACCATATCAACCCACACCTATTTATACTAACTTATAAGGCTAAAAGAGACAAAAAAAAACGGTAACAAATCGGGGCTAACGGCTATATAGCCGTTATTAACAGCTAGATTAAAAAAAAACGGTCAAAACCGGGTCCAACCCGGGTTCAATGGGGTCGGGTTCGGGTCGGGTTCTATCAAAATCTAGAAAAAGATACCCGGTTCCAACCCTAAGATTTTTTTCGGGTCCAAACCGGGTACACCTATACCGGGTCGGGTCCGTACCCGTGTATTTTGCCCACCTCTAATAGGGGCCACCGGAACTTTAGAAACTCAATGAGGGTAAAAATGATATTTTACAAAGTTTTATAAGAGTTAGGGGTGAAATTGTTAAAATGTAAAGTTGAGGAGTAAAGGCAAGTGGCAAAAGCCACCGATCTTTACTTCTAAGTTATAGTAAATGCGTTGTGTTTGACTCACCACATTTATTGAACCCGAACACGATATGTTTAACTAAACGTTTCATCAAAACAACACTAATATGAACATGTTTAACATGATTAAATCTAACTAGTTTAATAACAGAATTAGACGGTTAATGTATGAATTTAACAACACGAATGGCACGATATGTCTAACATGATCATCAACATTACTTTAAAGAGACATTGAACGAAAGACTTTAAACACTACTCAAAATTAATTGTAGGTAAAATTGGCTAGAGTTAGAAACTCAGAATAGTATATATAATTATAAACTACCTTGTTTGATAAACAAATCTTAAACGTGTTATGTCATTTTGTTAAGCCATTTAACACGATTAGCTAAACGGGTAAGGCTGGTGGAACCCTTTTAAACATGTTCTTAACCATATCATTAACATGTAGACTCATAATATTTGTTTACCCCAAACCCAAATCCATTTAATTTTTGTTTAGTCATCTCGTGTTAATAGGTCATGTCTTTGATAATTCGTTTTACTCTTAGACGTTGAAATCTACTCAAGTCCTAACAATTACACGCTACACTTAAACAATTATTTTTACAATTACCAGATCTATATGTCAAAATCTTTGTTCATATTTCAAAACTCTAATAAACAAATACAACGTGTAACGAAACTATGACATCCAATTTCACTTTTGAATGGATCATTTGACATTTGACACAAGGGTTGGTTCTTTTATTCAATATTTTGACTTTCATAACATTCATTAATTCATTATCCTTCAATCTTCTTGAAGGTTTGAACTTTGGCATCACGCAATCACAAATATAGTCCCTTACGTAAAATTGTAGGGATTGGAGAAAAAGTAATTAGATCAATGCGTGTAATCCAAGCAATTTAATTCAGTTTTTTTTCTTGTGAGTTGATATTCAAACTTATAATTTCATTGTTAATAATATTACTTTTTTTTATTATTCAGGTTACCGGTTTTTTGAACTTAGAACTACAAGTTTGTTGGGTTTAGGCATAAGTACCGCATAACCTAAACGCAATCTTATCACCCGTTTACTAATCAATCTTTAGGTTTGTGAGTTTTATGAGGAGATCAGATTTCCGTTCAAAATCTTAAGTACTTAAAATTATATGTACCGATTCCCGCACTTGAAAGCCAATCCCAATAAACCAACATGAAATATCAAAAAGTTCATTTACATTTATATTATTTTTATAAAATAAAAGTTTCAAAATTAACATCACATACATATCATAACATATCACTTCATGGTAACAATATGGGCAGAGCTATGGCTATGGATTGGGTGGCAGCTTAGACCCATAAGTTTTTATTTTTACATACAACATGTACAATCGAAATCAAAGCGACGTGTAGGATTTTATAACATTGATGCATATAAATATTTTTACATTCAGTTACACAGAAAATTTTTTATACTTTTTAAATTTTAAAGATTGTTATTATTTAGAAATATAAAATGTTTATCACATTTCACTTAAATTAATAAATAAAGTTTTCAAACCAATTACCCACCTAACCTGCTATCCATTAGAAACTACAATCCATCTCTAAGGGAACTCCACATTTAAGCCCACCCGTCAATTTAGGGTATGTTTGTTAAACTTAAATGAAACTTATTACTTGGTGGTGATTGAAGTTTCATTTTTAACGTCTTTAGATCAAACATGTTAGTTGCTGAATTTAAATTGAAGTTTCTTATGGGTGTTTAGTTTACTTGATGGATTTCAATTAGGGTTTTATATTGATTTGTTTAGTATAATACTTAAGGAGATTGAGTTCCTAATTAAATAGTATGTTTAAAAAATAGTAAGTTAAAAGCTCCTTAAAAATGTCAACCATGTAAATAATTTCAATGAAAAAAGTCATACACCAGTGAAAAAATTATATGGCCGCCACTGGATAACAAATCTAAATATTAGAGTAATAATTAAGTGTGAAATAATGAAATATACAGCTACTTATTTTTTAATATTGTTGAAAGGTTTTAAAAAAAATAAAAAGTATAAAAAGATAATGACACCTATTCTATGTGGCATGGCCAATTCGACTTACATTAACAGATAGTAGATCAATATTTATCACTAAAATTATGGTAATGTGTTTTTCATAACAAATTCAACCTAGATATAAATGTGTTGTGTACCAACATGAAACAAAATATATGGTATTAGATAAAATGTGTCTGGTTACCTGAGACAGGTTATATTTTCGTTTACCCACATCCAAAGTGAATAATATGAATATGTTATACAATATAAATGTATAATAAATAGTATTATAAAGTTGTTAGAATTTTAAGGTTATTAGAATGTATAATTATCAGATAGTATTTGAGTATTAACTGCATGAGTTATTAGTATCACTTGATACCCTCAAGAAACCAACAAACCTAAAGAGCAATTAGTGTTCCGATCTCCAAAGGAGATACGAAATTCGTATAAGATTGACATTATCAAAATGGCCTGCTATGATCTCTAGACGTGCGTTGATGATTTTCTCTTAAAGTTGTTGAAATCTTGGTAACTTATCATAGGTTTGTATGTCAATGGGTCATATGTTACTCCGCTAATACCCTACATATTCTCATATAAATCAAATTTTAATTAATCGTTAATTATGATTGTTTTTACTAATCTATACATACTATAAAACTAATGATGTCCCCCTTTGCAGTCATGGACATGTAAGTCTTTGCATTCTTTCTTTCGGATTACCGTTAATAATTATTTTAAAGTTGTTTTTGATTAAATTAATATTCGGCTGTCTATAATTACAAGTTGGTTGAAAATATTTCATTTTTAGGAAGAAAACAAATATATAATGGTCTTACTTTCCCGCCTAGGCTTAGCAAAGTTAAGTTGTTAAAATTAAAATCATAAAATTGTCCATTTAGACGTATATTATGTGTATAACAAACTATAAATTGTGTATAATTCACCTATTGCAAATGTTCCCCAGAAGATGATCATATATAGTTTTAAATGAGTCTAATCTAACAAAGTTGGGTTACCCCAATGAAACATGCATCACCCATGTAATGTGAAGCTTAAAAGATCGACTCCTTTTTTTTTCTTTTGGAGGACTGTGATTTATTAAGATATGATTAAGTTACAAGCAATTTCTAAGAATATGATTATTAATGATTTAGCACATTTTTTTAATGTTTTCATAACTATAGGAGGTGTAAGAAGATTTAAAAAATGAAAAGGTTTTGGATTTATATATTATTTTCAAATAAAAGTGATATTGGAAGATAATATACAACAATTAATATTTATGTTCATAAGTCAAACTTTGACAACCAAAACAACTTAGATTCAATTCTTGATAGCTTTGACAACAATCTTTAGCAAACTTTGTTGAAACTTGAAAATGCCAGAATAGTTTTTGTCAAATATTTTGGTCTTAAAAACACAATTAATATATTAAATAAAAACAAAACAAGTTTAAATAAAATTGTCACAAACTTAAAGTGCATCATGCCTTTAATTTTTTAAAAAGTATTGATAATGATATACAAAATAAAATATTCGTATGTTTGATAGATAATAATTGTACTTTTGAAAAGGGTATAGAAAATGAACATTCGAATAATATGCTCTTTGAAGTGCAGGGTGTTTTATGTCATTTCAGATAATTGCGAGGGCTGTCCGCCACGTAATTGAATCGTATTTTAAAATACCACCCGAATGTTTACACGAATCATACGGTACACAAGTGGGGTGTACCCATTATTATTTTTAACAAAATCTTAGTAAAATATTATAAAAATCTCTAGTGATGTTGAAATAATAAATATACATGTTGTTTTTTGAGTATACTTTTAGAATTATTAGCCTCATCTTTGGGTATGACCGATGGGAAGGCAAACGTGGCATGGGGTACCTAATATTAATCTCTGTTTGATAACCGTACCAAGCCTTTCTCAAAATTGTGTTTTGTAAAAGATATATTATAGAATAAGAATTTATATAAACTAGTATTCGCGTTGCAGCGGCAAACGTAAAACTGTGCCTAGTAACACTAATGTCACACCAGCGCCAGTGTGACCACCAACACAGGAAAAAGCATAAAAACGTAAGAAATAAATCGAATGAAAAGTAGACGTAAAAACGTTGAACTTACAGTGACACAAGCGGAACATAAAACATATAGAACAATAAGTAATCGATATAGGATCAACGCGTTGTGACGGGGCCATTAAAGTGAAAATAATATGCGAAAAAATGTTGAACCACACACGCACGCTACGGCGTGTTAACTCGTAAAATTGAAAACGAAACGTAAAACGAAAAAGTTATAAAATATGAAAATATAGGGGTCTAAAGTTGAAACTAAAAAAATATCAAGCTTAAATTGTAAAATATGTAAAATGATCAAGTTAAAATAAAAAAAGTTAGAGATTAAAAAAAGAAACAAAAAAAAAGTACAACCCATAAAACATATAGTACAACTTGCATTGCATACAAAACTTGATAATTAGTATAATATAAATGACAGGCTAGCTTTTTTTTAACGGAAATTATACGACCCTGTTTCGGATGATAAGTGTTATCTTAATCGGGCTCACCTATCCGTTTCCCAACCGGTACCGCACCCCCAACCCCCTAGGAGAAACCTCATTGCTGAGAAAACCCACTGAGTCAACTTTGAGCATTTTGCTCAGAGTACGAGTTGAACCCATGACCTCCATTTGTTTGTATGTTATGGATAATTCACGTTAACAAATTAGACTAAGCATCATTGGTTGACAAGCTAGCTTTAACCTAAATGTAAATCTTTGTATGATCTTTACAATTTCAAATATGATAGTTATAATTAGAGATGTATATATAATTAAAGTAGCTTGAACTTGATTTTTTTTTAAAATAAATCCCAAATATTGATCATGAGTTCATGACCAACAGAAGAAACAAGACAAAATTTAATTGACTTTATTTACTTGTAACGATATAAAATACTACGAACACAGGTTTTTTAAAGTAAAAAAACGAAAATGAAAAACACCCATTTGTACATTTGGTCAAATAAATCTCATTTATAATGATTGGTGACTTTACAATTAATATTAACTGTTTCAAATCACTCTCAACTTCCATGAAAACGAAACGTTGCATGCCTCGTCATGTATGATTCGGATCACTCCTCTCGGACCTACGTTCTCGAACAGCTTATAATTATTGGTAATTATATATAAAAAAAATTAAAAATAAAATGTATCTAAAAAATTTAAAAACAAAATGTATCTATGTAAAAATCTTTTCACTATAACCTTCTCTTTTTGGCATGATTACGTAAAATTTATTTATTTTTGTTTAATTATATAAAATTAATCTCGAGTGTTAGAATCTACTTTTTACAAATAGTTGAGTATTACTTAATCATGAAAATAAGACAGCAGACGATTATTAAACAAAGAACAAACATGATACTTGAAAAACTTTAGTAATTTTAGTTGCACTGGGTGTCATTTATAGATTTTATTGTAATGACTTTTAATATAAGGAGAATTACATAGTTGTTCCTACAAAATTTATCAATAACATATATACCTAATTTAAAATTTTAATTACATATATCTCCTAATAAAACTTAATTAATTACATATATACCCAAATTAAAAGTTTAATTACATATACCTCCTTCTAAACTTAGTTAATTACATATATACCTAAACTTAAAGTTTAATTACATATCTCCGCTTTATTAAACACTAGTGGGTTGACCCGCGCGATGCGACGGTTGTCACCGAGTCTCTTCTGAAGATCGTATTGCAACTCACCTGCTATAAACACTTATTATTATTATTATTATTATTATTATTATTTATTATTATTATTATTATTATTATTATTATTATTATTATTATAACTCTGTAAATATTTAGTAGTTATATACTTATTTGTTTAAATAAGATTATACTTAATTTAAATAATATTTAATTATAAAAATATAAATAATAAATGTAAATTAAATTTTAATTTTAATAAATAAGATAATACTTAATTTTATGAATTAAATAATCAATATGCATTAAATAATGTATTAATCCGTATAAGTTTATTTAATAGGGGCAATTTAGGAACCATTGCATAAAACACATGTACCTTGTGCTTAAAAGGTTGTTTTAGATGTCTTAAAATTTGAGCAAAATTACATTTGTGACATCCTCAAATGTTTTATATAATAATATAGATATAGATATAGATAAATATTGCATATTTACCCATTTGGTTATTCTTATTAAAAATAACTTATATAATTAGAATTTACTCTTATTTTTTTAAACTATAAGATTATATTTTTTCTTTTTACCAGCTTTTCGAGTTTTAATTATTTTACTAATATTTCCATACTAAAGTTTTTTATGTACCTTTTGATGCTAATTTTTTTCAATTTCTGTACGAGACACTTCCAGTCACGTTATGCAATATAATCTGAACACATAATTTTATATTGCATAATGAGACTTGAAGTGTATCATACAAGTATTATAAAAAATTAGTATAAAAAGGTAAAAAAAAAAAGAACATAAAAAACGTTAGTATAAAAATATTAATAAATAATCAAAACTCGAAAAACAAGTAAAAAAGGAAAAACATAATTTTATAGTTTAATAAAGATAAGAGTAAAATACTAATTATATAAATTATTTTTAATAAAAGTAATAAAATGGGTAAATATGTAATATTTATGTTTAATAAAGTAAACATATGTAATTAAACTTTTAGTTTGAGTATATATGTAATTAACCAAGTTTTAGAAGACGATATATGTATTAAACTTTTAATTTAAGTATATATGTAATTAATTAAGTTTTACAAAGAAATATATATAATAAAAATTTTAAGTTGAATATATATATGATTAATGAAGTTTATAGAAGGATACATGTAATTCTCCCGTTATAATAATCCACTACCTTACCCTTTGGAATAGTTGCAATAATCAGATAATAGGTAGTTTGGAATATTTTACAACTTTTGATTGCTTCCAAGTTTTAACTTGCAAAACCTTTTTTTAGATAAAATGAGATGTATTATGAAAGGGGTCGGCTATTCATACTCGCCTTAAATTTTCATTGTGACCTTTTTTTTAAACGACAAATATATTATTATGCTTAAACAAAAACCTACAACTCGAAAACCCCTGATACAACCTTGAATATTTTTGCTCAGTTTAGACTTGAATCCAATACATCCTCGTATTTACATATCTTGGACACATCACTTTAACAAGTGGGTCAACACTTATGTTGTCTCTCTTATGATTAGGGTGTTTAAAATAGCCAAATCCAAAACCGAATCCAAAATATTTGAAAATCCGAACCCGAATATCAAAAAATGCAAATATCCGAATTTCGGATTCGGATAGTGTTTTTGAGGATTTTGGGATATTTGAATTATCAGAATTTTTTTATAAATTTATTTATAATAAATATTAATATTTCGGATATTTTCTTTAAACCTTTGGATATATGAAAACATTTTAAAATAATATTATTAAATTTATATAAAAATTATTAAACAATACATATTTTTTGTAGAATTTGGATATCTTTTCGGATATCCGAATCCAAATCCAAAATTTTATTAAAATATAACTAAAATGAGTAGACACAAGTAGCAATCATATCATTTATAATTAGTGATAAACTATAAACATGTAATTAAAATTAGGAATAACTTTGTAAAATAGTAATGAAGTTTCAGGATTATTCTAATTAAGTCACTCATAATTTTTTTTGTTCAGGTTACTAAAGTTTCAGTATTGTTCTAACTAGGTTATTAATGAATTGCAAATTATTTTAGAAAAATTGAAAACTTAAAAAAAACATACAATATTTATAAAATACCGAATTATTTAAAAAAAATAGTGATATATCGGAAAAAAATATGAGTGATTTAGTTGAAACATAAATAAAACTTTAATGATCCAATAGAAACAAATAAAATATTAGTTACGTAATTGAAACAAATAAAAATATGAATGACTTAATTAGAGCATTTTTAAAACTTTTTTTATATTATTCGAAGGTTCCCTTCAAATTAATAGAATAAGTACTCACATGCAGGTTTAGAAAGTATGTTACTTCGGATTTATTTAGTAATTTAATTTATTAGAAAAATGCTCTTTAGGATATACTGTAAATTAAACAACAATAATTAAGTAAATAAAAAATAAATAAGCTAATGTTAGACTCCACGTACTGGGAATAGAATCGGGCGCCAAAGAGAGATGACGTGGAAAGCTTTATTCGTCAAAGCCAGTACTCAACATTGAAAAGGGAGCCTAAGGGTAATTGGCGCCAAGGGTTTAACGCTCGTGAAAAGCTGTATACATTCAAGATTTTAATCTTTTTAATATTTACAAATGTTATTTATCATAATTCACTTTATAACTCTCTTATATTTTTTAAAAAATAAATCAACTACCTAACGATTTAACTTCTTGGGATGTGGACGGGGCGCTAATTATCGAAGTTGTTCCCATGGGGGTAAAACTTTTAGTTGAGCACGGTCAAATGTCACGACCGGAACCGCTTAGACAACGGCCAACACTAGAATGGGGTGATGTAGAGGTGCATAACTGACAAGATTAAATGTTCTAGTAGTTTTTTTTTATTATTTCAAGTATCTCTGTTTCTCATTTCAATTAACTTTTATTTTATTGGAATGTTATAGTATTTTATTATGTGATAATTTTAATTAAATTGATTATGTTTATTAAATATTAAATAAATAATGATTGAGTAATAAGTATAATAAATTAAAACCATTATACTTGATTCAAAAATAGCTCTAGTGAATTCACTTTTGCTTACATGTCATCTATGTGGCGTTTTAACAAAAAATTTAGTTAAACCACTACACATAATCTTAAAAAGATGCCATATAAGCACAATGTTTATAGTTGTCCGGATAGGTGTACGTTAACTAACTTAGAATGTTCTCATATGGTAACATCGGAATAATAGATTGTGAACATAAGATTATTGATTTGTAAGTAACATTCCTATGAAGTTCCTGTCGAATATTTTCTTTTATATCTTAGAAAATGACGCCTTTTAGATATGACCGTATGCACTAGCAATAACCTACATCAAATTAATACAAGTCTTGCACATGAAAAAAAATAACAATAAGAAAACCTAATCATACAAGTGAAATTTGAAATATTTTAAATAAAACTAAAAGATAAATTAATTGTATGTTTAGCCCCTGTGAATATATATCATGACAAAGAAATCAAACATTTCACATAGACCGTATGAGTTATTTTAAAATTACGATACCACACAAGACACAAGGTACCAATTACGTGCATTGATCTAGTTAATTTTCTATTTACATTGTTATTTCCACTGAATCTTGCCATGTTCACTTGTAATAAAAAAAAAACACCAATAGTCATTTAGTGATAACATATGCGTAATTTAGGTCTACATGCATGAACTGATCTAATAAAATAAGGTCACTAAATTCTAATAATTCAAATAAATTAACCAATACAAATAATTTATTTATAATAATTATTTTAATAAAATATATAATTAAAAACAAAATAAATAAGTTCACCGAATCTCAATTCATTACAGACGAGTTAGCTCAAACTATGCTCAATAATGTGACCGCCATTCATGATATAAGCTCAAGAAAGACTCAGCTTTGGCTCTAAAAACTTTAATATACATATGGATTTTGAATTCAAAGTTCTTGAAATTGTGTTAACCTTAATATTCTTGTGTTTATAACACATCTCGTATACAGACAAAAAGTTATTCAATTACACTTGGTATGTTTTCATATTAATCTTTAACGTTAATAACTTTTTACGTAAAGATATTCAATTAAAGGTATGTTTTCATATTAATGTCTAGGATTCAACTTTATACAGGTACATGACATAAGACTTGAAACTTTTGATAGGAGCTTGAGCCCGAAATCAAATTCCAATGAAATTGCAATCAAGCTCCACTCGTTTGTATCACTTGTTAAGATAGAATAAAAAGTTAAATGTTTATAGTCATATATAAATAAATAAAATAAAAACATAATTCCTAACATCACATCCCTAAATCACCACTATAAGTACCATCGACAACATGACTACCACGTTTTATCTATCATGTACCCTCAGTCGTCACTACCCAATTGTGTTTCCATCGAGAATCATTTTTAAAATATGTATATATGGTCACTCCATATGTATTTTAATTTTTAATAAGATTATAAATTTCCAAGAAATGATCGTCGAGCAATTACCTTAATATACCATCACTAAGAGCATTCATACTAGCTTTCTCATCTTCATACCTATATTTACACTAAAAATACTATATTTTTACTCTCTCTTTCAGTTAAATAATATTTTTTATATATTTATCATTATATTTTCTCTCTATTTCACTCACAGTCACTTTTAAAAATATTAAAAAAATTATGAGGGTTGTACCGTGTTTCTCAAAATATAAGAAATCATGGTACAATCCCTTTAAATTTTAACTCTCATTCACTCACAACCACTCAGAGCATTCACACTAGCTTTCCCAACCACATCCTCATATATACATTAAAAGCATTATTCTTTACTCTTTTTTCAATTAAATAATATTTTTATATCTTTATTATTATTTTTTTTCTCTCCTATACTCACAATCACTTTTAAAAATATTAAAAAATTTATAAAGAACCTACTGTAAATACTCTCACAATCATCACTAATAATATATGACACACACTTAAATCAAAATAGAAAACCTACTGTAAATGTTATAAGGATTTTTTTATTTATTGCTATGCTCCAACACTTAACCTAATTCCCTAGCCTAAGGTTTCAATGTTTCCTCGACAGATCTCAAAGAATCTGAACATAATGTATTGATTTAATATCTTTACATACACTATAGTCTATTGGTCTCATATGCCATCTAAAATTAGACTGTCATTGGTATCGTCTCGCCCTCATATATAACTATATCACTAAAATTCATATATACATACCTAAATACAATATCTAAAACATATGATTCAACAGTTCAACACATATGATCCAACACATCTTGAATTTAGTTTTTAAAAATATTAATAAAGGGTCATTTATAAAAAGCAAACTCTCCCTAACCACTTTAGATGAATCTCACATCAGTTTCTTCCATCCAGAGGAGAGATACCGACATGAACACCCCATGTTAAATATCACAAATGCGTTTTAGGCACTATGAATGTGAATGAGAGGAATGTTTCACAATTAAGTTAGCTTAGGTAGGAGCAATCCCATGATGAATGACCTCTTAGAAAAGTTGTGACATCTAACACAAATCCACTATTTTGTACCTTTGGCGACCGCATAAGGACCAAAGTTTCAAAAGTAAATTTTTGTAAAAAGAAACAATTGACAAGTTTAAGATTAATTTATTGTAAGGATAGAAGATATGTATAAGTCAATGACATTAGATTGCCAAGAATGGTGTAATATTGTTGTTACAAACTTTCCATCTTTGGTCAAAGTTTTAGCGCGGTGTAACTTTTAGCATATATACACTAGCGCTGTGTTCTCGAGTTTACTTAAGTAAAGGAAAAAAAAAGAAAAATTCTTTTCTTTTTCTTTCATTTCTTTTCTTTTTCTTCCTTTTCATTTCATTTCTTTTTTTTTATTTTTTTTAATTTGAAAGGATTCATTTTAAGCTTTATTTTCCTTCTATTTTCTTTCTTTTCACCCCTTAAATGGACTCGGGAACACAGATTTCTTACTTTCCTTCCATTTCCTTCGTTAAAGAAAACTCTAGAACACAATAAATTTTTTTCTTTCCTTCCGGTTTCTTTTTCTTTTCTCTCCTTAAATGAACTCGGGAACACATCGTAAAACTTTATAGCCGTTCAAAAGGAAGGCTAGATGTTACACTCCCTCTCTTACACGCCTCAAATTCGTACCCCATCCGTTCGTCCATTACAATATTTCACCAGTCATAATATCACAAACGTATAACTGCTTGTATAACTGCTTTATACATCTGTACCGGTAAGCCATTCCACGCGCGTATACAATACACTTGGCTCCCCTGTAATCTTATACGTGCGCATATACGAACGTATGACAGCACCAACGTAGAAGAAGAGGTAAAAAAAAACCATAAAGCCGTCACCTCCACGCCATCTTTGACTAGCCTCTCACAGCCCGACACGTGTCACACACCATCTCCCTCAAGCCTACACCCTATAAAACCCACATTCCTCCATAACCGCCATAGAATCTCCTCTTCACCTCACAGAACCTTCCATCGTTGCCATGAAAGTGCACCAAGAACTCAGCCAACCACAGCCTGACACGTGTCGCACCATCGAAGTTGTTCAATCCGCCGGAGCCGGAGCAAAGCCACCAACGCCGACGGCCGATAAGCTCGATGCCAATGGCGAAGAGCTCTTTACGCCGCCGCTCAATTTCTCAATGGTCGATAACGGAATATTCCGTTCTGGATTCCCTGATACCGCCAATTTCTCGTTCCTCAAAACCCTAGGCCTTCGTTCGATTGTGTATGTTGCTACTACTGTCTAATTATGCATCAGTTGTTGAGGATTTTGTTAATTTTGTTCGATTTTGATTGGAATTGGTAGCTGGGGTTTTGCAATTAGTGATTATCCAGCTGCCGATCAAGTTGCGTGTTTGTTTTTGAGATGAATCTGACAGTTTTTGTTTGGTGTTTTGTGTTGGTTTCTAGATATCTGTGTCCTGAACCATATCCGGAGCATAATATGGAGTTTTTGAAGGCTAATCGGATTCATTTGTTTCAGTTTGGAATTGAAGGAACTAAGGTATAGAATTATGTAGATCGATCTTCTGATTGCAGTGTTTATAGCTTCTGTAGTTGATCTGATCTGAAAATTGCTTTTATTCGGTGTTCTTTGTGCTCTGAATTCGTCGTGATTCTTCGTATTGGAACGAATTGATGCAACATTCGGTATATGATGCTATTGTTATGAGCTAATGAGCCTAGGCATAATTGAGTAATAGTGGCTTGTGAAACAATTGAGGGTTTTATATCTTCTGCTATATCTGTGCAAATTATGCAGTTTGGTGCTTGAAATTAGTTTTTTAAAGTAGTCTGTATTCATCTTTAATTGATAATATGGTTGAAGTTTGAAAGAATTTATCATCTTCTTCATTTTGAAAGGCAATCTTTATCTCTGAAACATATATGATAGCTGTAATGGTGATATCTTTGTAGGAACCTTTCGCTAATATTCCTGAAGACACAATTCGTGAAGCATTAAAAGTTGTTCTTGGTATGTAATCTATGTGATAATATAAAGCACTTCAGATTGAATTTAGAAGGTGTTCGATTTGGGCTTTTTTCTTATTATACTTTGCTGTTTACCAGATGTAAGAAATCATCCACTGTTGATTCATTGCAAAAGGGGCAAGGTATGATTATATGAGACATGATGTGATATTGTATTCTGTATCAATATGTCCAAATTTGTTATTAATCTTACTGTTGTTTCTTGATGCAGCATCGAACGGGTTGTCTCGTGGGATGTTTGAGAAAGATACAAAGATGGTGTTTAACATCGATCTTTGATGAATACCAAAGATTTGCAGCTGCAAAAGCTAGACTTTCGGATCAAAGGTTTATTGAGCTTTTTGATGCATCTGGATTCAAAGACATACCCCCATGCCCATGTTCTTGTTCTAGGAGGTAAAACGTCATATTACCGAAGGGCGTTTTTGTCTTTTTTTTTGGACCCATTGGAATAAATTGAAATAGGCATTGATTTCTCGGAATATGTTTAGCAGTTCAGGAATGATATTTCCCATTCCTTGAGGATGACTTAAACTGGTTTTTCTCAGCTGTTAGGGTTTAGTAAATTGTTAATGTACCCGATTAAAAGAATTGAATTAAATATATATCGAGCTATTCCGCTGTTAAAAGCTTGTTTTTTGGTTATGAACTTATGATATCCCCAAATTACTTATAAGGGATGAGCTTGAGTTTGCTTATTAAAACTCAAGCTGTTTATTCAAAACAACTTGTTTCATTCAAAACAACTTATTGTTGTATTAGACACAAAAGACAGTTGGTACATTGAAATGACATAGGGTTGGATCTTTTCTTATCTTTATTTATTTTTTAAATTTATTTTTAGCAATTTTAGTGGCTAATATGGGGTCATATGATCACTTGACCAGTACAAAGATTCTCTTGTTATATTTCTTGAAATTCCCTGTTACTTTTGTTCCCCCTTTTGGATATTGTCTTTTCTTGTTGCTAGCATAAGTGCATGTGCTTTTCACATGGTGGTCTATTTGTATCTGGTATAATATCACAATAATTAACACAAGATTAGTGTTATAACCTTAAGAACTTTAAAGAGAATTGCAAGAGCAAGAAGAAGAGAAATGTATAACTTATGAAAGTGTATACAAGAGGTGCATCTTCTCCTCTACATTGAGGTGGTATTTATACTACAAAGATCAATCATTTTGGTAGACAAGTAAAACTATTTAGCATAGTAAACTTATCTACAAGTTTGACAAAGAGTTCATCCACTTGCTATGGTAATAATTCATAATACTCCCCCTTGGATGACACTTTTCAAACTTCAAGAGTTTAAGTACTGCCTCATTAAAAACCTTGCTAAAGAAAAACCCAGTGGGAAAAAACCTTAGCTAAGGAAAAAAGAGTGCAGCTTATAACTCCCCCTCAAATTGTCTTCTGTAGATCATCACATTGTGTGTACGTGCCGCATGCCAATATCATAAACATGTTTTCTGAAAGTTGTTTTTGGAAGTGCCTTTGTGAAAAGATCAGCTGAATTATTGCTAGATTGAACGTATCTCATTTCAACTTGTTTATTTTAATAAGGTCTTGAGTGTATGAAAAGAATCTTGGTGGTATATGTTTTGTTCTGTCACTTTTGATATACCCTTCTTTCATTTGTGAGACACAAGCTGCATTATCTTCATAGATTGGTGTTGCATTTCTATCTTTCTCCAATCCACAAGAAGTTAATATAAGTTGTGTCATAGATCTTAACCATACACATTCTCTTGAAGCTTCATGTAGTGCAATGACTTCAGCATAATTTGAGGATGTCGCAACGAGTGTTTGTTTCTGAGAGCGCCATGAAATCGCAGTTCCTCCATTCTTAAATATGTATCCCGTTTGAGATTTTGCTTTATGAGGATCAGATAAATAACCTGCATCTGCATAACCAACCAACCATTCTTTTGAATTATTAGGATAAAACAAGCCTAAATCAATAGTACCTCGAAGATATCGAAAAATATGTTTAATCCCATTCCAGTGTCTTTTAGTAGGGGCTGAACTAAATCTTGCTAACAAATTAACTGCAAAAGAAATGTCAGGTCTCGTACAGTTAGTAAGATACATAAGAGCTCCAATTGCACTGAGATATGGTATCTCTGGACCAAGGACCTCTTCATTATCTTCGCAAGGACGAAATGGATCATTATCAACATTGAGTGATCTAACAACCATCGGTGTGCTTAAAGGATTTGCTTTGTCCATATTGAAACGCTTTAAGAGTTTCTCAGTATAAGTCGACTGATGTACAAGTATTCCATTATGCATATGTTCAATCTGCAAACCAAGACAATATTTGGTTTTTCCAAGGTCTTTCATTTCAAATTCTTTCTTTAAAAGAGCAATTGTTTCATTAATTTCCTTTTGCGTCCCAATTATATTTAGATCATCAACATACACAGCTATGATCACATATCCTGATGTTGTCTTCTTAATGAAGATGCATGGACAAATAAGGTTACTTGTGTATCCTTTACTTGTCAAATAATCACTCAAACGATTATACCACATCCGTCCAGATTGTTTGAGTCCATACAAGGATCTTTGTAATTTGATGGAATACATTTCCTTAGGCTTTGAGTTTAATGATTCGGGGAATTTAAAACCTTCAGGAATTTTCATATAGATGTTACTATCTAGTGATCCATACAAGTAAGCTGTGACAACATCCATAAGACGCATCTCTAAATTTCTAGAGACTGCAAAGCTGATTAAGTATCTAAAGGTTATTGCATCCATAACAGGGGAGTATGTTTCCTCATAATCAATCCCTGGCCTTTGTGAAAAACCTTGAGCTACAAGTCTAGCTTTATACCTTGTAACTTCATTTTTCTCATTTCGTTTTCGTACAAAAACCCATTTGTACCCTACAGGCTTTACGGACATAGGAGTAATAACAATAGGTCCAAACACCTTTCGTTTGTTAAGTGAATCTAATTCAGCTTGCATAGCTCCTTTCCATTTATCCCAATCATGTCTATTTTGACAGTCACTAACTGATTTTGGTTCAGGATCATCATCTCCACTCATGATGTCACTTGCTACGGAATAAGAAAATATTTCATCAATACCTTCCATTTCATCTTGATTCCATAAGATATGTGTGTGACCATAGTTAATTGATATTTCTTTGTTAGTTTCATCCAAATCCTCCTCATGAGAGGTTTTGGTATTAAGCGTTTCATCAAGATCATTCACTTTATTGTCAACTTCTTTTCATGAGTTTTTCTTTTTCGAGGATTTTTATCCTTGGAACCGATTGGTCTTCCTCGTTTCAAACGTCTCTGAGATTCATGAGCCATTGTGTTATCTATTTGCTTATTTGGAATCTCAACTCGAGCTGGAGCATTAGCAGCTGGTATATGAGACTTAGTAACTCTGCTTGTATCAGTAAATGCATCAGGTAATTGATTTGCAATTTCTTGCAAGTGTATTATCTTTTGAACCTCTGTCTCACATTGTTTAGTTACTGGATCAAGATACATGATACATCATTTTTTTTTTTTTTCTTTTCTCCCCCTAATGCCGGGAAAACTGACTCGTTAAAGTGACAATCAGCAAAACGTGCTGTAAATACATCACCCGTTAAAGGTTCAAGATATCTTATGATGGAAGCTGATTCATATCCAACATATATTCCCAACCTTCTTTGAGGACCCATTTTTATACGTTGTGGTGGTGCAATAGGGACGTATACAGCACACCCAAAAATTCTAAGGTGGGAAATGTTTGGCTCATTGCCAGAAACAAGTTGTAAGGGAGAGTATTTAAGATTTGCACTTGGTCTCACACGAATTAGTGATCCAGCATGAAGAATTGCATGACCCCAAATAGACACAGGGAGTTTTGTCCTCATTATTAATGGTCTAGCTATTAGTTGTAGACGTTTGATTAACGACTCAGCTAAGCCATTTTGTGTGTGTACATGAGCAACAGGGTGTTCAACAATAATTCCTACAGACATGCAATAATCATTAAAAGCATGTGATGTGAATTCACCAGCATTATCAAGTCTCACCCTTTTAATAGTATAATCAGGAAAATGTGCTCGTAATTTGATAATTTGTGCAAGAAATTTTGCAAATGCTACATTACGAGTTGATAACAAACAGACATGAGACCATCTACTTGACGCGTCTATCAAAACCATAAAGTATCTGAATGGTCCACATGGTGGATGAATTGGCCCACATATGTCTCCTTGAATTCTTTCAAGAAACAGAGGTGATTCCTTTTCAATTTTACAGGCGAAGGCCTTGTAATTAATTTCCCAAGAGAACAAGATGTACACAAAGGAATTTTATTCGATTGTGGGATCTTTTGATATTTCAATGGGTGCCCATGAGTGTTTTCAATTATTCTTCTCATCATTGTAGATCCTGGATGGCCTAATCTGTCATGCCATAAGTTAAGTGTTTCAGGATCACAAAATTTTTCTTTAACTGCCATATATGCCTGAGGCACATTAATGTGTGTATAATGTAAACCAGACTGAAGCATTGGCAGTTTTTCTAATATTCGATCTTTGCTTATGATATGCAAATATTTTTCACTATCAACAGTCTTTGACTGAGTATCATATCCATTATGATATATGTTTTTAAAACTCAACAGATTTCTTGTTGATTTTGGGGAAAATAAAGCATTTTCTATTATAAGCTTTGTACCATTTGGTAATGCTAAATTAGCTTTTCCCACTCCTTCTATCAGGTCTGTAGGTCCTGATATTGTATTAATGATTCCTTTTGTTGGTTTAAGCTCAAAAAATATTTCTTAGACCTAAGTATAGTATGTGTGGCTCCACTATCCGCTATACATATATCTGCTTCATTTGTTTGATCTTGCGCTCCAATGATGTTCATTTTAATCTTGAAAGTATAAAAAAAAATTAATAAGTGAATAACGACGATATTGTTATATTTTAACGAGAACTTTATTTAATTGAAAGAAAACATTACATGAAGAAAAATACATAATTAATAAATATGAAAACACTTAATTGTTGCATATAACTATTATGGTCAAGCAACATGTGTTTCAGAGTTCCATGTCAAAGTCTGCAGTGTTCAACTCAACGTTGAGATTATCAAAATTATCAACATGGTTCACTTCCTTCTCTTTCCTTTTAAGAGAGGCTTGGTATAGCTCACATAAATGTGGAGCTGTGCGACAAGCCTTTGACCAGTGGTTTGTGCTACCACATCTAAAACAGGAAGTGCCATTGTTTTCGGACCTACCAGCTTCATTCCCTTTGTGTTGGTTAAAATTGTTATTTTGTGGAGCGTGGTAATTGATTGTTCTTTGATTTCTACCACGGCCATATCCACGGCCACGACCACGTCCACGACTATAAAAGTTACCTCGGTAATTATAATTACCCTTGAAAGAATGGTTGCGACCATTAGGGTAACTTTTATCAACAGAACCACGACCACGACCTCTTCCCCACTTTCTTCCAGAGTTTTTAGTAGCAACATTAACTTCTGGAATTGCTAATGATCCCGTGGGACGAGCTTGATGATTTTTCATCAAAAGCTCATTATTTTTTTCTGCTACAAGGAGGAATGAATTTAAATCAGAATATCTTTTAAACTTTTGCAACCTATATTGTTGTTGCAAGTTTATATTTGATGCATGAAATGTGGAGAAAGTTTTCTCCAACATATCTTCCTCAGTAACATTTTGTCCACAGAATCTGAGGGTCGAGCATATCCTGAACAAAGCAGAGGTGTACTCGTTTACCTTTTTGAAATCCTGGAACCTGAGATTGTTCCATTCATCTCTAGCAGTGGGAAGCAGAACTTCCCTTTGGTGATCAAATCTGCTTTTTAAATCTTTCCATAAAATATATGGATCTTCACAATTTGAATATTCAAATTGTAACATTTCATCAATATGCTTATGTAAAAAGACATCAGCTTTCGCTTTGTCTTGTTCCGAGCAAGCATTTCCCTCTTGTATAGTTTCTAAGACACCCATGGATTTAAGATGTCTTTTTACGTGGGCCGTCCACGGCATATAGTTTTCTCCATTGATATTAAGAGCCGGGAATTCAATTTTTGCAATGTTCGACATTTTTGTTTGCTAAACAAGAATTAAGCAAATAGTAAGATAATTATTAGAATCCATATATATCAATAAGCATTGCGATACAATAAAGCGGTAGAGCTATAAACAAATATAGAAATAAGAAAAGTTTAAATTCTTCAGGTGGTAGTTCAGCAATGGGGATAAGAATTAAAATGAGCATTATGGTTGCCAGTACTAAAACCGGGTGTATCATCTTTGAAAAGTTGCCTTGGATAAACTTGAGAAAAGAGATAATCTGTTTATTGAAAATAGGTTGATAGTGGTCAATTTATAGTTTAAAATTATAACCGTTTTGTAACGGCTATGTACAACGGCTATATAACCGTTTATAACGGCTAATAACCGTCGTGTGTGTATATATCGACAACAGTTTTAAATAAAATAGATAAGTATAATATTATGTTATAAAAACATGTATGTAGTTTATAAAAACAATAGAGAATAAGAACGACAGGTTAGAATAAGACGTTAGTACGAATAAACATAATCAAAATGTTAGTTGTATAAAGTTAGTTGACATATAAAGAAATGTTAGTTGCATAACTAAAGAAAAAGTTAGATGCATAAGTAAATGTTAGTTGCATAAGTAAAAGTTAGATGCATAAATAATATGTTAGATGAATAAGTAAAAGTTAGTTGACATAAAATAAAATGTTAGTTGCATAATCAAAAGTTAGATGCATAAATAAAAGTTAGCTTGTTAGTAGTCCCATGGTTATCAAGATGTCCATAATATGATCTCCTTTATGCTTATTTTATTTATCTTCTCAATATAAGATATTATATATTATTACTTAATGAAGTCCTTACCTTAATTAATGGATGACTTTGTGCTTTATTGATCTTCTTGATTAGAGTTTAAGAGCTCTCGTGCTGATAACGTGTTATAATATCACAATAATTAACACAAGATTAGTGTTATAACCTTAAGAACTTTAAAGAGAATTGCAAGAGCAAGAAGAAGAGAAATGTATAACTTATGAAAGTGTATACAAGAGGTGCATCTTCTCCTCTACATTGAGGTGGTATTTATACTACAAAGATCAATCATTTTGGTAGACAAGTAAAACTATTTAGCATAGTAAACTTATCTACAAGTTTAACAAAAAGTTCATCCACTTGCTATGATAATAATTCATAATAGTATCCACTTATTTGTTGAATTTTATCAACAAAAATTAAAACAAACTTCAGTTTAATAGCTTTTCTTTTTTGTTGAACAGCCAACCACCTCAATTAAATACCTTATGCATCATACCTGAATGAACATAGGTTTGTCTCACTCTAGTTGATTCTATCTGTAAACTCACACACATTTTAGAAATTATAGATATTTATTTTAATTAGGACTTGAACCATTAATCTTATGTTTAAGGATATAATAGAACCATTAATCTTATGTTTAAGGATATAATAATGGTAATAATTTGATTTCTCCAGAAAATATTTTAGATTTTTAGTTATTTAACTAGTAAATAATGATAAGCTATTTGCATCTTACATTAACTCCTTCCACTTGCAATATCGGTTTGAGGTCATCCTTCCACAAAACGATTCCTCTCCTCTTCCACATCACACTCTCTCATTCACACAACACTCTCTCCTCAAAACCGACTTTCAACGCCTCTATGTGGTATTCTTTTATTTTAACAACGTTTATGTGCTTGAATAATAATTATCTACGTGGTTGTATGTTTCACCATGGGGGTTTTTATGCTATCATCAAGATGTATATACACGCTAAGCAAAGTGCACCACAACACATTGTTTAGCTTGACAGGCTATCCTCTAGGATGGATACAAGTTAATAAGTAGTTTGGTTATCGGGTTGGCTAACCGGTTTTTTTTATGCATCACTATGTGGAAACATGTCAAGGAGCCAACCAAAATGTTGGGACTCCTTGTGCTACCTTGTGAAACATTCTCATATATTCTAAACACATAATACCTTCCTATACCAAACCCAATTGGACACAAGCATTGAACACGATGAACATATCAAATGATTCACAAAACCCATATACATAAACAACATCAAACCTTAAAATTAACAAAACCAAGATAAAAAAGACAAAGAATATTTGGGTCCTATGTTTCCTTCATCATCTCAATGAATCATTCCTAAATTTTTTATGATTTGAACTTCTGTTTTATTTTCATGCCAATTCATCCCCCTCAACGTTTGATAATTGACAATGAAGTCTAAAGCTTTTCCATTACCACTTGATGAGGAGTACTATTCTTGTTTCACTTTTGCATTATTAAGTCAAGCAACATTTACATCATTTATATTTTCTTCACATCTCTCCTGATGCTAGAATCTCAACAAGTCAATTCACCTTTTATATTTAGGTCAAGAAGAAAGGACAATGCAGAGCTGACATGGATATTGGATAATATGCAATGGCAATTTGAAGGATTTGGCCCAATAGATGCCGAAGATTTCGACCCAACTTATACGTGGACAATTTACAATTAGGCCTACGTAAAATTAGTCGTGAGCCCATACATTGGCTACTAACAGCCCAACAGGCAGCAACTAAGTGTCAAGTACTAAGCCTACGATATCTAAAATTACATGCATCCAATATATTTCCATTATTTTTGTCGTGACTGACTGAGTGCGATCTTTTCTTAAGCTTCTATTCTATATTCTTATTAATTAATTATCTATACAAACACCTTGTAAAATTTGAACAATTGACTTTTTGAACATAATTGATGCGTCTTACCACCAAGCTATTCCTTTAAGGACTAACAAGTACGTTTTATTTTACAAATCTAATACATACATGGAATTGTTTAAAATTTCTGTCACATTGAACTTCTTCTTTCCTCTTCTCCAATTCCTCTTTGTTTCTACCATCATTGGATCTTGGTGTCGTTAGACTTTTTCTCTTATTGTCCCATTTGCATGATGATTTACATTCATTTTCTCTCTCCCACTCTGCTATGTGAACGTATCTACTAAATTAAGTATATTTAAATTAGGTTTTACTAATTTTTCTTTTTCTAAACGCAGTTGTAGATTTTGTCATTACAGTTATGTCGTGCCTTTTACCTTCGTGTACAAAATTAGGTATATTGTCCAATTTGTAGATTTTTTTTTGTTTGTCACGACGGAGTTTCTTATCATTTCCAATTCTATGGGTTATGTTTTGTACAAGATTGTGTTTTCTTCTCATACCATCATCGTTCTAGCCTAAGTGTTCGATTTTTCACGCTACTATAATTTGGGAATATGTATTATTTTTTCACCCGTCCAATGAACTTTAGCAATCCATGTTACTCTTTGACGACTCTGAGGCAATAGATGGCCCAGACAAGACAATCTCTTGTAACATTATAAGTTGAACAAATCTAGCTTGAGCTTAATATCACTCAGGCTTTACTTGGCTCACTAACCCTTAAGAAGCCTCACTATCCCCTAAGATATGGTGGGAAAGATGATAAACATGTGAACTCCAACAAATGGAATGAAATGTTATGGGCTTAGGGTTAAAAAACTTGGTGTATAGATCACCTTTCCATAAATCATGTAGTAATCAAATATATGTTGGGTCACAACTCACAAGAGGCACCAATAATGAAAATTTGGAGGCAAGTGGGAGGGGAATCTCTGCCATTACTGAGATTCTGTTTATGGTGAATAACGTTATTTGGTGTGTACATTCATAAATATCATAGTGTATATCCTTTAAACTTTACATATGAATAATCCTCTCAAAATTATATATAATTTTTGTAATGTGATTGTACTTTGTTCACTGCCTAGCTCTACCATTTAAGTAGGTGATGACTTTACTCGTATTCATGGTTTTGATGAAGTAATGTTAAACCGATCCTTATTCATGTTAGTGTACAAAATCAAATTTTAATTCGATAACTTCCTTTATCTTTTTCTAAACATTGTCGTGTGCACAAATATACCAATTTCATTTTAAGTTTTTTAATCTCATGCTAAGAGTCAATAGCCTAAATGGATGGAGATCATAAGAATCTCTACTGGGTGGTGGGCTCTAAAATTTGTCCTTATACATGGCCACCAACAAAGAAGAACCACACACTTTTGTTAACCATCTAGTTATTAAAAAAAAGCTCAAAACGTTTTGCTATATTAATGTTTTAATTTAATTTGTACTGAAATAGTATATAAAATAGATAGTTGGAGCCAACTAAAAGGTATATAGATAAATGCAATTGATATAAATATAAAAGATAAACGAAACAAAAATTGTACTTGGTTCAAAATGAAATATTTTTAAAATTGATATGTTAATAATAATGATATTAATAATCAAATAACATATTGCAAAATGAATTGATTAGATTATCCATTACAACCCATAACTAACATAAGAGAAGATACAAATCTACAATTAATATTAATACTAACATATCTTCAACCTCTTTAATATCCATTGAGGAACTCACATTTCCCAACTCTGCAAAATAATTAAACACTTTAAATCATTAGTCCTCCCAACAGTCGGTAAAAAAGGCAAACTTAAAGCAAAATGTTAATGACTTCTTTATGCTTATAATCTTCAATTTCAAACATCTTAATAACTTTTGTGTATACAATCTTTGACCACTTTTCACTCCAAATTTGTTGTTTCTTAACTTCTTGGAGTAACCTCACCATTTTGGAGATTAGTAATTTTCTTATGAATACAACCATTTTATTCCTTACCTATCAGGACATATAATAAAACCAGATGAAATCAAAAATAATTTAATATTAATATATATGTATACACCATACAACCATACATATATAAATTTGTTAAAATATGAAAATAGTTAATCTTTTGATGTGAATTTATAATTCTAACAAATAAAATAAAGTCCAAAATTAGTAGTATTAACTATAAATGAATATGTTATGCTCCGACTACATGTCAGTTCGTCAGTTCAACCAATTCGACTCATAACCGACAGGTTCATAATGAGATAGTTCAAAGGTATTCAATCAAACTGGTTATGTAGCCAAATCCAGGTCCCGTTCTAAGTAGACTTATATATTTTTGAGATTGTATTTTTTTACAACAGGAGTATCAAAATGTTTATAGTTTTTAACTAATTATAGTAGCTGTTTAAAAAAAACTGATTATAGTAGCATAACTTAGCCTTTTCACTTATAAGAGTAACAAAATTTACAATTTAGTGGAATAAAGTTTTTTACTACGAGTTAGAGCATTCCCACTAGCTTTCCCATCCCCACCTCCATCCCCATATTTATATTAAAAACACTACTTTTTTACTCTCTTTCATTTAAATAATATTTTTTTATATTTTATTATTATCTTTTCACTCACATCCACTCACAAACACTTTTAAATTTATTAAAAGATTTATGGGGATTGTACAGTGTTTCCTCAAATATAAGAAATCACGATACAATCACCATAAATTTTCACTCACAACCATTCACAATCATCCCCCACAATATCGACACATACTGATATTAAAAATGGGCCAAATGCTCTTAAACATCTAGAAATAACCACTGAATTACTGACTGAATATGCAATAATATTTGAACCATTAAGAGGTCTGAATCATTAAGAGGTCTGAACCATTAAGAGCTAGTATGTCGTTTAACTATTCAAAGACAAATGTATGACCAGATAATAGGTCTTAACCATTTAGCATAAGACCTCTGAACCATTCAGCATGTATAATACTTAATCATTCAGAGACAAATGTCTGAACCATTCAGAGACAAATGTCTGAACTATTCAGATATTAATCGCGAAACAAACAGTCTGAACCATTAAATGCTGAACTATTCAGACGTTTGAACCATTAAAAACTGATTCAGATGCCCGCCCAACCCATATCCAAAAAGCATCTTGTAAAAAATTTGGTCCACCCCACCACCATGTCAGAGATGGGCCAACCCATTCAGCACTACCAGCTGCGCACGTTAGCCTATGCCCTAAATCTAGTTATTCTAAGAACATCACGGTTTCCTATGTTCTTGAAACTACCAAATATTACAAAGTTTGACTGTATTACAATATGTATTGTGCTCGTGTATTTTTACCAATTTAACATTTATAATATATTAGTCTTATAATGTACAAAGAATTTTACATATTATTTCATTCCATACTCATATATATCATCTTAAATATTATGAAAATATATAACTTGAAGGTGTAAACAAGTTGGCCACTCAAAAGCTAGAGACATCATCCCGTTAAAAGCTTGAGTCGAGCAGACTTGATACAAGCTTGAACCCAAGCCTAAGCTTATATTGAGCTTTTTAAAAAATGAGTTTGAGCAAGAGCAAAAACATTGCATATTGAGCTAGACTAGACTCATGAGCATAAACAAACCCAAACAAGGTTTCATTTGTATAGTTTTTATTTAAATATGAAACATATATTTACATAACAATTACTATGTACTTTAAAAGATAAAATAACAAAATATACATTACATGTATTAAATAATTAGAAAATAACAAACAAGCCAAGCTCTAACTCAAACTATAAAAAGTTAAGAACTACTCATCTCCCAAACTTGAGTTTTAAAAAAAAAACTCTAAATTTTTGTTTAGGCTTGACTCGTTTACGACGCTATTAAAACCGACCAACTTCTACATCTTATTTATAAATCCAAAACTATTATGTATTTATAAAACTTTATATAGTGACTTCATCCCTCTTAAAAAAAAATTAATGTTGCCGTCGATCCTCATATAAAAACGTTGACGTAACAAAATATTAATATTCATATGCAAGCTAGCAACTAGAGTAAGAGAGTACGTACTCGGTGGTTGTGTTACAATATGCGCGGCCCCACCAAAATAACATGAGCCAGCAGCACGCCCCGTTTTCTGATAGTAACTATTAAACGCAAAAGACGCGTGTGCCTCCAACGTGTTAGGATCATAACACGTGGCACCCGGTTGAATCGAACGGCAGTCAGCACCCCCTTCCCCACAAGCATAATCCAAAGCCATCTGCAGCCTATCCTTCCCCACATCACTAGCCACACACCACGAACCCGACCCGAACCCGGACCCGGTTCTGTTCATCGGACTTGAAACCCTCACCGGACCTCCGGCGACACCTCCGGCCACGGGCGCCTGTTTGTCTCTATAATCCTTTAAATCCTCCGTCGTAAACGGGACGGAGTAAACCTTCTCCTGGTTCGGGTAAAACAACCCGTAGTTCCTCTCCGACAACGCACCGTCTTTTCTGTTCTCGTTGAAAAGCGCGAACAGAAAGACGGTGAGTTTCGCTTTCGGTCGGAGAGGAGTACCCGAACCAGTAAGAATACGTCTCACAAGATTACCATTATAAGCTTTAGCGTTTTCAACACTAGCTCCGATCTCATTATCATCACCCTTCGACGGCCACCCCGTCTCCGTCACCACCACCGGAATATCATCAAACTCCATTAACGACAATGCAGCAAACACAGCGTCAATTTGGGCATCAAAGAGACTGTAATAACGCAGCCCGTTGCCGGAGTCGGGGACGCCGGGGTTCTCCCGGAAAAGGGCGTAATCGAGGGAGATTACGTCGGAGTTTGATTCGTAAGCGAAAAACGGGTATGCGTTAACCATGAGGTACGACCCGGTTCGCCGGAGGAATTGGAGCATGGGTTTGAAAACGGGTTCGATGAGCTCCGATCGGAAGGATCCGGCGGATGATGGGTATGAGGTTTGTAAAGCGCTTAAGGCCACCGGAGATGAGATTTTGATGTCGGAATGGAGGTTGAATTTGACTAAAGCTTGATGGAGGTTGTTCATTGCGGGTACGAGATACCCGGTGGTGTTCTTCGGGTCGACGAAGACTTCGTTGCCGACGGCGATTGCTTCGATTTGGGTGTGGGGGTAGTAGGAAACGATGTTCCGATCGACCCAATTGGTGGCGAATGAGGGTTTTCTAGCGGCGGTGTGGAGGAGCTCGTTGGGGAGATCCACCGTGACTTTGATTCCGGTGTTGGATAGCGATTTCAACACCTCTGGATCGGTGTCGTACACTTTGACCCGAGTGATTCCTTGAGATTTCAGCAGGTTCACCACCGTCGCCGGAGGTGGTAGGTTGTTCGCAACTCGACCGTAGTTCACACCGATCGAACCACCACCATCTGCAAATCAAACCAAATGCAAAAATGTTAAAAACCCATGTGAAAACATATGAAATTGAGATGATGAAGGTGAAATGTAGTATTGTAGTATCTATATTCTATACCAGCAGGTGCAACAATGGCGAGAAGGTGAATGGAGAAGATGATGATGGTGATGGTGATGGTGATGGTGTTTGGTGCCATTTTTGCAGATGATGGTGAAACTGTGAAAGGGGGAAAGTGATTTTAGGGTGGTTTAATGTTTTCGGGTCAAGGAGGGTTTGATTTGGTGTGTTGGTAGTCGGGTCGGGTTATTTATAGAGGGATTTTGTATGAATCTTGTGGTTTCAGTTGGGTCAGATGCAGTGGATGTCATGGTTATAAAAGATGAAGAATTTATTTGAGATTGAAAGCATGGATGACAATGGGAGGATATTCACATGTTTACATTTGGTTTATTAGAGAGATTAGTAAAATCCAAAGTGCAGTATGGTGTGATCTTTGTGTTAAATTTCAGTTTTAAATAGTGTTAGATGATGCTTTATATGATTCGTTGTATTGACGTGATAAGTTATTTTAGTATTTAGATTTTAGTGACTTGGTCATCGAAGGAGTCTCGTAATTCAAGCTAGCTCTACATTTGAACATGTTCCATAGCTTTCCAGATACATCGTGCAGTATGTTCAAAGATTCTCTTATGTTATTTAAGTTACGGTCGCACCCTACAATTAACTTGTTATTAGATACACTACTTAACAATAACATGATAGAACTTTGATATGTCTAAAGAGAGGCATCATATCCAGAATATACATTTTGTTTAAATAACAAATATTAAATCTTATTATTACGTACTTGCTTGTTGTATCATGTATGAAACAAATAGGAGTAATTAAGATTCCAACATGCAACACTAATAACATTAGATCATTGTAAATTGTGATACACTATGTATTATCAAACTATAGTCCGGCATTTGTGAATTTAAAACATGTTATATACAGATATCAACATCATACAAACCGAGTAACGCTTGAACAAACCAAGATACTCTCTTGTTGACATAGAATTCATACAACTCTCAACATTTACGAAACCACTCATATCCAATAAAAAAAAGATGATAGAGAACAAATGCAGAGTTAAACAATATAAGTCTAAGTTTAACTTAGTTCAAACTACATACTAGATTGCTCGACTTTTAGCAAACATCCCTATTGGGTTCAACCTCATGTTTGGCTCACACATATTTGAACCTTTAGGTCTAACCTAATATCTCTTTAAGATAAGAGAGGACAACCTAACCAAGTAGGAATTCTCTTTCTCTAACTACTTTCACCCATCTCTCTAGTACATCTTAAGTCTAATCCTCATACACATTCATACATTTGATGCACGATCTTCTTTCAAACATTCAAAGTATGGAATAGCAAAAACAACCCCACGTCAATCGACAAAACCAAGCAGATTGAACCGATACCACAACAGGGGTGTTGATGATATCTTACCATCTATTATATGCACTTTCTTATGATAAATTTAACAAATAAGGTGATTTCCTTCGCACATCGTCAATGGTCCTCTGTGTATTTTTCTTTCGGTATTGAAAACGTAGTACATCACTATGATATATGGTTTTTAGCATTTATCTGGGATGTGAATGACATATGAACACAAAATGCTGATGAAAATGTACATCATAATATAACATCAAGACTTGATCAACAAACATGTGGATGCAGCAAAATGAGAAAAAGCTAGCGACACGTACAACCATGACACAATGAAAGGTGGCTTACTTATACAAACCAACTGTTATTGTACCTAAAAAAGTTTGTGGTTTCAAAATAAAATCCCAAACAGACCGTATTGAGGGGGTCACATCCAGTTTTAGCGGTTTGACAGGGGCTCGATCTTCAGCGATGGAACGGATTTTATACTAAATTTTTATACTAAATCGTTGGTTTGTATTAAGAAATTATAATAATAATAATAAGAGACGTGTCGTGTACGTAAACATACACAACTGCATATTAATATGACTACAATAAAGCGCTGACCCCTCTCAAGTAGAAAACCACCTGCCGAAAAATTAATGCGAAACCACCAAAACCGAACAGTGATACCAGCGAATATAAATCTCAAACCAGCCGAGCTATTTCTATTTTAAGACGGGTTGATCGGTTTCAAAGGTTTGTGAACACCTTTATAACACAAATTAAAAGAAGGATCTATACAAACATCTACCTACTGCTATTGACATAATATATCTATACAATTAGGCCAGTTGGTGACTGATTACTGAAAATCAACTCTGTTTCAAGTTTCTCCTAGGTGACACCTTTCTTTCCCCACCGTCTGCCTGTAAATCATTTAAAAGTTCATCAGATTAAACTGTCACGTTGTCATTTTATGTAACGATAACAAGCTTTTATTCCGTTATTGTTTGATGTAATTGACCTGCTACGATGAGGAGAGGTCATATGCATAACCGGTAGCAGTAATAACCAGTCAATTTCATTAAATCATGAAATAAAAGTTCTGTTGCAATTGACCTGCATAACTGGATCTCGGTTATCACAGGTCAATTTCATCAGATCGTAAGATAAAAGTTGTTACGCTAAATGGTTTAAAAATCAATATATTACATAAGATTACAACAAATGTTACAGTTTGCAACATTATCATTATGTGCAATTGACCTGTATCCGGTTATAACGGGTCAATTTCATCAGATCATGAATAAAAGTTATGACAAAAGGTTAAAAATTAATTTGTCGCATAAATTTATAAGAAATGTTACAACTAGTAACATTTTGATACAAAAACATCATAGACCCACAGATTTTTAGCAACTTACCTGCATTTGATTTCTAGATCCCTGTGATCTATGGCTAGAATCCAAAGGCACTGGCCTCTGGGATGGTTGATTAAGTGTTCTAATGAACTCCTGTAAATGATTATATATGCTGCAAATTTAAAATTATGAAGTTTTTAGTTTTGACTGTGATTTATGAGCATTAAATGAATATTTTTTGGCACAGATTGTATCCAGTCTGACCTTAATCGATGTCTGTTGCAGGCAGCAAAAAATGCAACAAATCCGTTAAAAATACTCCGAACAGCACGAAAAACCTATAGATACAGTAATAATGGTACTTGGTAAGCACATAAATGATAAACCACATATGATACAGTCATAATGATGCTTGGTAAGCACATAAACCACATATGAGGCCTAAAAGACATGAAAGAAAATCAAAGACAAATTTAAGGTTCCAAGTACCTGGGAAAAGAGGTCATTCCAGAGAGACCGCCAAATAGAACCCTCATATGTGTTGACCGCTGACTCAGCATTTGAAGCTAGCTTAAATATCCCACTCGCAAACAACCATATGTCTCGAGCTAAATCATATATTTGATTATAAACAAGTCCCACGAAATTGGATAGACCGAGAATGAGACTAACTGGAGCATATAGTATTCCCCAAAGGCACCAAAATATTGGATACATAATAGTAGTTACTGCAAAACATTAGGAAAAATAAAGATAAGGAAAGATTAATGAATTAATCATTAAAACTCTAATGATACAAGGGCATATAAACAAACTTTACAGTTTTCACTAATTTTAGCAATCAACCTACAATTAGAGACAAAATAGAAAAAAACTTATAATCTATTGCCGACCTGTATATTACTGATGTGGCCACTCGTTATGTGAAAATAACTAAAAAGCAAAATTTTATTACAAGTTATAAGGAATGATATCTGGTAAAAATAATATTTGAAAATTATTATTACATAAGAAAATGACAAATCAGATTACACATATAATATACTAATACTACATATACACTAACATGTCAAATAAAAGGCCATATAAACAATCTTCAAATTTCACAGTGTCATTTATAGCGACAACCAGTAACAAAATATAATTCGGGTTGCTTGAATTAGTAATAAATTCAAAGTTGGTTGCTAGAATCAAAACATTGGTCATATATGGAAATATGTAATAACTTACCAATGGTCCAGACAACTGAGGAGATGAACCACACAGGAATCAGTATGACTTCAATCAGATTCTCCAATACATCCCAAGAACTTACCATCAAAACCCAAACAAAGGAGCATACATATTGGCCCATTTGGATCAATAAATTCCAAAGAGGAAAAACAACCTCAATAAAATCAGAAAATGGGCCCCCTAGTGGCTGGGTGATAACTGAAACAAAGGACCGAATGGTACGCGTCATCATCAAGAACCACTTAACTGCCTTCTCAGAATTATGCAAAAACAACATGGTACCCAAGTACTTGATCCTCGATACCATCTCCCATGTTTCTATCCAATCAAAAAGAGGCCCACATAAACGAGAAGCGGTAGCTTTAAGCACGGGTACGTTTTTGTACAGATCATAGAAACCGATAACAACCGTAACAACGGAAATCACTACATATAGGGCCCGCGCTAAAGGGCACATCCATGGGCGATATATATGACAAAAAACAGGATAAGACTGACAGAAAATTACCCAGGAAGGAAGTCCGGCTTCTAATAGAGTCAGTAATCGTAGATCGGATAATATTATCTTCTGTAATTCAAATGGGAGGTCATGATCATTGAACCGAAACAAAAGCAAAACATCCTTGTACTCCATAGGTTCAGTTGTTTCTTCAAAATCATTTGCATAAGATGAGGCCATTGGTGTGCAAACAGTTTCACCATGAGTTATTTCGGTATAGAAACTGGTATTAATATCTATTCCTATAGGAGACATTAGTTTCCTTCTTTTATAAGGTCCTTTGGGAGGCGGCGTATGTGGTACACTTGTTTCATTTAATGAAGTTTCTATATTTTCACCAAGATTACACCGAGGAGTGCAGGGAGATCCAATGGGCCCACTTACACCGACATTTGAGGCTATTACATCATTATTTTTACAGTGGCTGTCTGGAAATTCATTGGAAGCATCATAGAATTCGTCTCCTGAAATTTCAAAACTTTACATTTCCCCCTTTTAAATTTCAAAATAATATCATATTTAGCCTTTCAAAACACTATATATGTGATACTAACTCATTTCATAGTAGATAAACTAAAACAGCAAGTCATTACAGTTTGCTTAACTGAATAGACAAAAAGGAAAAGAATGACATTACTATGAATCATCTTAAAGCATAAGGTTATATTGATTTGTCATCAGTGGAATGGGTTGTTATAACTTATAAGTTATAAGTAACAGATTTTGTTTTATATACTATATAATGGTAAATGTGATATTTTTAGTGTATTGAAAGAGTAAATGTAGCATTATGAAATCTGGAAGAGGAAATGTGAAATTTTGAACTTTTAAAAGTGTATGTGTTAACCTGCTGATTGCCTGGTATACTAGAACAATTGCCAGATATATAAATCAAGAAAGAAAGACAGAGAGATCGAGCTTATAGGTCAAGAAGTAGGAGGCTCACAGATAAAGCAAGTACTATCTGTTACAGAAAATGATTTAAAACGCTTCTTTTTTTGGGAAGATTTGGCCAGCCTAATATATCAAATTAACATCTTAATACAAAAGTTCCATCCATAACCATTTGACTTTAAGTAACTTTGTAAAACAAAAAAAACAAGAAGTTGACATGTGCGCAAGTCTTATGCGATTACACCCATTAAAAAAAAGTGATGTAATTACACGATTTGTGAACAGGAATAACGTATCTTACATAACTGAAACTTGTAAGTTTTGTTCAAAGATATCATGAATATTACATGATTGACCCTTTTAATGATGTTCAAAGATACACATACTTGTTACATAATGCAAAAGCCGAGTGACAAATTGGTCAGACGGCTAAATTTAATCATAGCCTTTTAACGCGGGAAATTAGGTTGCAAATAGGAAAATTTGCAAATAATATTGTGATTTGTGAACAAGTATTATGCGATTTTAGGAAATCACACGATTACACCCATTACAAAACAATAATTACAAGATTTGTGAACAGGAATCACATGCTTTAAATGATTGACACTTCTAATGTGGTTCAAAGATAATCATGTATTTTACATGATTGACCCTTTTAATGACATTCAAAGATCCGACTGTTTGTTACATGAAGCAAAAGTCGTGTGACAAATTGGTTAAACAGCTAGCTTTGATCATAGCCATTCAATACGAGAAATTAGGTTGCAAATAGGAAAAACAAAAATGCAAAAATATGGGCGCCTAAAGGCGAAATCATGAAATTTGGGTGTCAGAAAGGCAAAATGACATCAAAAGTGCAAATCGCATAAATTGGGCTTGCCAAAAAGGTAAAATCGTGTATATTGAGGGTATCACCTAATTTCCAGAAATCATGTACGAGGTGTACACGTGTCAATTTGTTATTCGTTCTTTTGTCAAATTACGTGAAATCAAGTGGGCATGAATCAAATTTTCAGGTAAAAAGGCTATTTTTAAGTAACAGATCATGTTATTTAATTGTTTAACAAAAAGTAACAAACCATAGTATTTGTGAACGACAATTATCTGTGTATACCAGTAATAGATTAGAACACTTACTTGATAGTAGACTCATTTAAAGATTGCAAAAACCTATAATTAAACTTTTGGTATAAAATACTTCAGCCCTGTTAATCTATTGTGAATATTTTAACCAATTATATAGAAAAACCAAAATATGAGAAGAATATAACACAAAAATTCAGAACAAAAGGATTAGAGAAAGGTTGAAGCACGGGCACCAAAAAAGGTCATATGTCAGACCTCACATTCACCCCAGTGGCCATGCACTAAGCTTTAGAGAACTCTCCAAATAACACCCAGCCCTTCAGAATTCCTTAAAAAGTCAAAATTCATGTTTTATAATCATAATATGATTTCTCAAATTTCTCACTCTATGAAGTTACCTCAAGCATATGTCCCTTCAAAGCAGCATTCCTTTTTCTTATAGTATTTAAGCCTTAATTTGATCCAGGTGACAAATTCTCCAATTTTATCCATATCAAATTACCTCAAAACTATATCCTTGCTAAAATTCCTCAAGAACACAAACCAGGATTTCTGATGAATGCAATTTGCCTGTTCAACTATACAGAAACCAAGAATGCTTATTGAAACTGTATCAGCTTATTCCATTTTAGAAAGCTTAATCCACTCACAAATAATCAGATAGGCATTTTGAATAAGCAGTCCCAAACATCATGATAACAACTAAGTATTGTATCAAAACACAATAAGCGGTTTCAATTAGCAGTTGTAAGCGCATACCTAGCATGGAGTCCAGATGCTCTTCCAATAGATATCGTTCATGCGGTGTCCCTGGAAACCATTTATATATGCATTTGGCTGCTTGCTTTATGCTATCAAATTCCCATCTTTTCATGTACTTAGCCTCTATAGCAAGAGATGTATCAGTCTGCTCATGAGATAACCAAATTCAGATACTAATATTAAGCTATTACAAAGTACATAAAATAGTAAGGCACGAATGCAAGACGTACCTGGAGCTCATTCAAGTAATTGATACCACGAACATCTTTCCACACAACTTGAAACACAATAAACCCAAACAAGGTTCTATGCAATTTACTATTTGCAAGCAAGGAACTCCTGAGTTTTTTAACAGGTAGTAAAGCCCTCTTTCGTGATAGTGTTGCAGTATTAACCACTGAAAACCATTTTTTCAAGTTTTGGGTGTGGTTTAAGGATTTAGATCCAACTTTCTGTTCAGTAAACTCTGTGGTATCTTTCTTCCCCTTTCGCCCTCTCGTGTTTGCAAAAGGGGACATCCTTGACTATAAACATTAATCAAGAACAAACAAAATGAACTATAAACATAACTGTCTAATTGCAAGTTGAATCACAAATGATATGAGATTATTGTTATAATAATTCAGAATAAGATACCTTGGTAACCATTAACTGCCATAGATGTGCAGGCCGTGATGGCAGATCTTCCAACCATGGCCTATTATCCACCAACACATACACCGCCTTGCTATCAGGAGCCAAAAAAATGCTAAGATCCGAAAGATAAGACTGCAAATCCCTGAAAATTGCAATGAATAACTCAATGACACGAATTCAAGTCAAAAATCACAATCCACAACGATGAAGATTCATAAGAATTACGAATGAAAGTACAACAAAACCTAATTTGTTGTCAAAAGAGACAAATCATACATCAGAGCTCTAAAGCTGACCACTTCGATTAATTAATTTTACTTTTAGGAAGCAAAATTACACCAGAAGCACTTTAAAACTCAACATTGACAACTCAAGTGTTTCTAATTAGAAAAATCGATTCGTACGTACGTACCCTATCTGCACACTGGTTAAAGGATAAAAGTGTCGAGCACTCTCGCATCTCCTCATGTAAACCACACTCTAACCCCTGCACAAACACGATAACACCCAAATTCGATACACGAGCATAAAAAAGCATATAATTATTACAAATCAAACGAATTCAAAGTTTCAAACCTGTAGATACTTGAAAGTATTGCAACGACCTACAATAAAACCTCATAACAGAGAGATCGATCATAAGCAATAAAACAACATACGTCAGTGATGATGAAACTGTGAATTCAAATTCAATTACAAATCAATCGATATATCACCACACGAACACGATCAGTGTGTGTGTGTGTGTTTGAATCGGTGGAAATTTGTAGAAGAAAGGGGAGAATTCGAATAACTTCGAGTGGAAGATTTATGTGATGAATCGCGTCAACCATACGTAAGAGGGGTGAGGGGTAAATAGGTAATTTGGGTCTGACGTCAGCCGCCGTCGCCGTCGCCGTTGTGACGCCGGTAATGGGGGAAATGATAAAGATGCCCACCGGATAAAAACGAGCAGGATTTGCGGGTCGAGGGTGGGGAATGCTATCGTGTGGCTCGGGTCCACGGTAACTTATGTAGTCCTGTTTGGCCCCCCTTGGTTGAGAGGAGCAGGAGAACAAGTCCTTTGGGTTAATTAAACTTATATCATCATTTGTGTGATAAAAGTGTTTCTTAAGTAGGTTTCTTATTTTTTATACGAGTGTGTATCATATATTATGAATGACTGTTGTTAATGGTTATGAGTGAATAAAAGAAAAAATTTATAAGGATTGTATTGTGATTCTTCATATTTAAGAAAACACGATACAACCCCCATAATTTTTTTAATATTTTTAAAAGTGGTTGTGAGTGGATGAAATATTAAGTAATGATAAAGATATATAAAAAATATTATTTAATTGAAAAAATAAAAAAAAAATAATGTTTTTAATGTAAATACGAGCATGAGGATGAAAAACTAATGTGAATACATTAAGAGGACTCACAACTCTATCTCTATTATAGTGTTTGTTTATTTTCTTTCTTCATCTCGTAATGTATTTATTTCATTATCTATAAAATTTAAAGTATTGATTACAATAAATAAATCTTTATATTTAAAGGTTTATTAGAAGCGGGACACTATAGCTAAGTAACCATGTTTATCCTTACGAACAAGTTTGTCCCGAAAGACCACGAAAGATGCCACGTAATACGACACGTGTGGCCATGAGATGATATGGAGTCGTTCGTTATAGGGGCAACAGTGGAGGAGGGTGGTTGTGAATAAGAAATCCTTTAGTGAAGACATTCTCAGACAGAGTTTGTGAGAAAAAAAAAAAAAAAGAAGAGATGGAGACATACGGTAACGAAGAAGGCTGATACGTACCCTTGATCCTCATATTCCATATTCTCATGCAAGATATTATTGATTGGTTAATATTTACTAATTGTTATTTCATTGTTAATAGTCAACGTATGTGTGGTAGTTTTCTGCATTATTTTAGGAAGTAATGGATCACTAGAGTAGTAGGAAGTTTGTTTTTTTTTCTCTCATTTATAATGAGTTGCAAAGTTTTTTAAGGATATGAATGAAATTATTATGATTTGAGTCTGATTTCTCTCTAATTTCTTCTGGTAAATTCTAAAATTATCTTGATTCCAAGTGGTACATATCAAAGGCATGAAAATTTAAGGGTGCTCATTGGGTTCAATACTAGTTTATTTGGTTCGGTTTATAAGAGTTTGGATTTTTGGGGGCAAATTTGTAAACAAAACTAATACGGTTACAAACCAAATCAAAAAAACAAAATTCATGGTTCGGTTCATTTTATTCCAATTTTGGATACAGTTCGGTTTTCTTTTTTGATATCAGCTTTTCGCACGCCCCAGCAAGATATCAGACAATCAATCAATATCGACGTGAATAATCTCATCTCCTATCACTGGAATCGAATAAGCTAGATCGTTTCACTGTTGACATTTCAAACAAAAAATGGTGAAACCTTTAAGATGTCTTAGAATCCTTAAAGAACTTGTTTTGAACTTTTTCTTTTTCCTGAAAATGATGTAACTTTAGAAGTTACTCCATAATATTAGACCGATATGGGCATCTTTGTTGTAAGGGGGTTGTTTGCTGTGTTTATATATTAAGAGGGTGTAGAAGCAAAAAACACATGATTCAAAGGACTTGGTGTGCAATTATGCCACGCGTTATCTTTGTCACTTTATACGTGTAGCAATTGATCTTATCGTGTAGGTGCAGCGGCTAATCATAGCCCATTAAACACGGTCATGCTAATTCGTAATTACAATATTATTCCATATTACTAAATTACTAAACTTGACAATTCACCCATCCGACAAATATATCAATCTGTAATTTGTTTTATTATTAATTTATGTGTATATAATAAATATAATGAGAAAATATATAAATAAAACATTATAATTAGATTTTGTGTAATAAATTTACTTTAATTTATGCATATAAATCAAAATTTTATATATTGATTAATTTTTTTTTATTTACTAGTGCTTCCACTTAATTATTTCAAG
Source organism: Flaveria sonorensis (assembly GCA_025506505.1). Classification (NCBI taxonomy): domain Eukaryota; kingdom Viridiplantae; phylum Streptophyta; class Magnoliopsida; order Asterales; family Asteraceae; genus Flaveria; species Flaveria sonorensis. The sequence goes on from CM046424.1 coordinate 1,154,209, forward strand.
CATCTTTTTATTAATCTAATAGTTTTTTTTATCTAGTTCATCAGATACACGAGTAAATAACTTATTTTAGTAACAAATCCAAATTCATGCAAATACTTTTTAAGAAAAGAACTAAATACATGTCAAAGGATTTCTAGACGTATTTGATTTGAACATAGTGAAGTCCGAGGTTTAGATTTGAGTCCTGTTAAACAACGGTCTAGATTTAGAAATATGATTAGATGAGTGTGTATGTCATTTTAAAAACATTTGGCTAACTAACCCATCGTTATGGCAAAACTTTTTATTTATGGTGCAACTCAATATTGTTGTCTTCGTCTAAACCCTTAAATCGTCATAGAATAATTAAAGGAAAACAAAAACCATTTATAATTTTATGGTAAATATTTTTTTTTTAGTATCAATATCTTTATCTTTATATTTATCTTTATCTTTATACTCTAATATAAGAGTGTCTTGAGATGACATGTGCCAGCATCACAATCATACTTACCAAAATTTTTTCCGTCTCTCTCATATTAAATAATTACTTTAATTATTAATAATATTATTTAATACTTTTTTAGATTTAATAAATTAAGAAAGAAATCTATTCATTAATGTTATTTCTAAATAAATAATTTTTTTTATAAAATAATATTTTTTTCTAAAGCATAAAACTTTTTTAAAAATACGAAATATTTTAAAATTGATACTTTTAAAAAGTCAATTTTTTAAAAACCAAAAATAATCAAATTTAGGAGTTATAATAAGAAAATTTTTAAAAATAACATTTTTATACGGTTTGTTTTAGAACAAATGTTTATATTTGGAAAAAAAAAATTAAAAGCAAAATTTTAAAAAGTTAATATCACTGTTTTATTATTTATATTTATTTCTCATATGTAATTTCAGTTATATCATATATTTGAATATCATTTTATAATTATTAATTTTTATTATATTAATATTTTATTTATTCAATCCGTGTAGTACACAGGTTTACTAAATCTAGTTCATTATATAAAGAAAAAATCAAGTATTATTTTCTTAGAAAGTATTTCACAGATGTAATCATGAGAAATGTGATTCTTTGTTTGTGTATCAAATAACACACAATACCATTAGTTTTAGACGTTATTGGTAAGAAAAAATCTGATACACAAATAAAAATAGCATGTATCTCGTAATTAAATAAATGGCTTGTTACTCACTCAGGTTCAACCCGACATAAGTTTCTCTTGTGGTATGTTAGTTACATGAGCACTAAGTAATTAAAAATAATTTAATACGATGACGTTGGATGTTTATTATCTCATTAAACTAAAACTATGAACAATGGCGTCTGCCCTTATTCTTGTTCGGAACATTAGCCCTTTTCATTTTTGTAATTTGTAATAATTATTTTATTATATTGTTATCTCGCATCTTGCTGGTTTAAAAAATTGTTGATTAGTCCATATATGTCATTAAATATCTTTACTGGTTAAACAAGTTCTAGTTCAACTTAAAAGCTAGTCTAATAAAAAAAATGTCCGAACTCTTAACTTTTATGGCGAGCTCAATTAGGCTTACAAAAGTATTTGTTGTTTAAATTAATAATTAATAATAATTTGTATTCTATACATAAGTTGGCCGTGTGTATATATATATATATATATATATATATATATATATATATAAAGTACAATTTTTTTTTAAACCGGTTCAAGTGGAAAGTCAAAACATTTTATTGGCGAAACCGGCTTGGGTCAGAAGCCAGTTTGGAATCAAGTGTGATCAATTTGATTCCGGGTGTTTGACCGGTTCTTACCTGTTGGTTTAAGGTTAAACTGCTTTAAACGAGGCAAATTACAAACCGAGGATTCAGATATGAATCGAAATAATTACTATCAAACCGGCTTTTTTCCAAGGGGTTTTTACATTTTAAGATCATAGATTACATATTTCCTCAAGCTAAAAAATAAATTACATGTTTCTCCTTTTTAAAACATATTTATTATATATTTATCCATTTTATTAAAATTAACATATTAAATAACTATTTTATCTTATTTTTACTAAGAGATTTCTACATATTGATGTTGTATTGTCATAACTTTTGACGATTATGTTTTGTATCTGGAAATATAACTTTAATTATCGGTTATTGTTGTTTTGAAATAAAAATTTTAAAAAGATGTAATTTTGTTATTTTTATTTATATAGAAGACTCGAACACGATAAAGTATGTAATTAATGATCTTAAGATGTGAAATCTGTAAACATACTTTAGTGAATGTACAGGTAATTAATCATTCAATAAATAATTTTAATTTGGTATGAATCCGACTTCTCCCATTCATTTTAATAGAATGAGTAAATATGTAATAACAGTTTTAATTATTCGTGTATTACACAGAAATACGAAGAGTTAATATATAAACGTCTCTTTTCTTTAATTCCCGTTCGGGGCGAGTTGTAGAGTTGCATAAAACGGGTTTGGGCCGGACCCGGGCCCGGGTACAAAACCGGGTTTGGGCCCAACCGGGTTTTTTGTACCCGGGTATTGGTGAACCCGGGTACGAACCCGGGTCGGGTTCAGCGAGATACAAACCCTACCCGGTATACCCGGGTAGGGTCGGGTCGGGTTCGGGTCGGGTATGAAACCCGGGTTCAACCGGGTTTTTGCCTTTTTTTTTTTTCTTTTTTTCTTTTCTTGTGTGTGTGTCGAACACCGGGTCGTATGTTTTTTTTTCTTATATTTTCTTTTCTTTTTTTTCTTTTTATTTTTCTTTTCCTAACCGGGTTTACTTGAATGACAAAAATTTAAACAACTTAATATATAAATATATACAAATCTTGAGCAGAAAATGTTACACTTATAATATACAAATATTAAATACTTTTTATATAAAACATTTGAATGACAAAGAAATTTAAAAAGAACATGAAAGACATATAATATTAAAACAACTTAAAAATAACAATATCGTCTAATTTTATCTACTACGAGATGCTTGATCAAATGCTAATTCTTCATCGGATATGCCAGAAGATACTCCGTCTTCTACCTCTTCATCATGTACTTTAGCTTCGAGTGTAATCTCGTCTTCGAGGCTTGTTTGGTCTTGTATACGATCCGTTGCGTCTAAGTGATCCTTTAAACAAATGCACGTCTCCACTGCTTCCGGAGTTAGTCTTGTTCTTCGTAATGATATTACCCTGCCACTAAGAGAAAAAGCAGATTCCGAAACTACCGTAGAAGCTTGGACGCTTAGTAAATCACGGGCCATAGCAGAAAGAATCGGAAATTGAGATTCTTTTCCTTTCCACCAAGCCAAAATATCGAATGCACGATAATCTTCGGTAGTCATAGTGGAAATAAAATCCGTTCCACTATATCTACCGAGCTCACTTGTTGGGGTGTTACCTGTTTGACGTTTAGCCGTCACATCCCGAACAACATTCAACATAGTCAAAACAGGGTCTTTAAACGAGGTACTAGCACTTGAGGTTGATCCGCTTGGCATGGTTATGTTTACGTTAGGCCCATATCTATTTAAATAAAAATTATAAATTGTTTTCAAACTATGATTAAAATTTTCTTTTGCCTCGTTTGAAAAATCAGGGTTTTCGTCATGCATATCCAAATTGTCATTTATCTCATCTATCAAACATTCAACCCCCGCAACATTTAGAAACGGATTTAAAGCGGCGGCACACGTAAAAACGGGTGGTAAGTCCTTAAAATATTTTTTAAACTTTTCTTTCATTGGTTCTATCATTTGATTAAACATATTATTTTTATTTTAAAAATTTTTAAAATTCAAATACATAAAATATAGTTCTTGAAGCACCGAATAACTAGTGGAATAATAAACTCCCGATAATTTTGTTGTTGAGTTTTTAAAAACCTCAAGAAACTCGGATAGACGTTGAAGATTCTCCCAACCCGCATCCGGAAATGGGTCGGCTTCACCATTATCCGAAAGACTATTATGAAAAGCTTTCAAAGTGCCCTTTTGTTTTAAAGCACATTCAAACATGTGACAAGTCGAATTCCACCGAGTAGGTACATCCCAATTAGGACCTAAAAATCTAGAGTGCGTATCCTTACAAAGTTGTTTATAATCTTGATATCTTCTTCTACTTTTTTTAAAAACGTCATGTAACATAAATCGAAAAGATGTAATAAAGTTATTAACATATTGCCCGGATAGTCCGTCTTGCACTACTAAATTAATAATATGTGCAACACAACGAGTATGGAAAAAATCACCGTTTGCAATCGGAAGATATTTTAATTTTAATTTTTCAACCGCGGTTGTGTTGTTAGAGGCGTTATCAAATGCAATTGAAAAAAGTTTATTTTCTAATTTAAAAGTACTTATTACATTATCTAAAAAGTAAAACAAAAATTCTCCGGTGTGTGGATGTGGAAAAAGATCAAATGCAATCGTACGTTTCATCAATTGCCATGAATTGGGATCCACCCAATGAGCGGTGACGCAAAGGTACGATTCGGGTAAACCGTGTGGAGCCGACCAAACGTCACTAGTTAAGTTTACACCGGTATTTAAATTTTCAAATAATACAATTAAATCATTTTTTGCTTGTTTCCATAATTTTAAACAATAACGTCTAAGTGTAGTACGACTTACGTGAGTGTAACGAGGTTGAAGTGTCTCTCGAATTAAGTTGGTCAACCGAGGATTGTCGAAGTGACTAAAAGGCAAAGCTTCTTGAATCACGAACTTCGCCATTCGATCTCGAACCGTATTAACATCGTAATTAAAGATTCCACCGTCTCCACCCAATTATGTTTGTTGCGAATCCGGATTACTTTTCAACGACTTACAAAACTTCTTGCTAATGTGTTTGTTTAAAGTCGTGTTAGAATCTTTAGCAAGCAAAGCTCCACAAAACTTGCAACGAGCTTTTACAGACCCGTCACTCAACTCAACCATATCCCAATTGCACCAAACATCCATGTTACGATTGTGTGCAAGAACACGAACGACGGTTGGAGCGTTGGACGAACCTTGACCAACGGAAGATTGTGAGTGAGCCATATCAAGATTGAAGAGAGTGAAAGTGTAAAACGAGAGAGTGAACGTGTAAAGCGAGAGTAAACGAGAGTATTTTTTGCATTTTTTGCGTATGTTTTTGCGTTTGAGACTTGGGTACTAAACCATATCAACCCACACCTATTTATACTAACTTATAAGCCTAAAAGTGACAAAAAAACGGTCACAAATCGATCCCAACGGCTATATAGCCGTTAAAAAACGGCCACTTTTAAAAAAAAAAAAAAAACGGTCGAAACCGGGTCCAACCCGGGTTCAACCGGTTCCGGGTCGGGTCGGGTCGGGGTCGGGTCGGGTTCTAAGAAATTCTAGAAAATCATACCCGGTTCCAACCCTACGGGTTTTTTTTGGGTCCAACCCGGGTATGCATATACCGGGTCGTACCCGTACCCTGTTCCGGGTCGGGTCCACCGGGTCGGGTCCGAACCCCGGTTTTTATGCCCAAGTCTAGCGAGTTGTGGACGATTCTAGTTCTAAATGACAAACCAATTTTTTATCAGTTTCTGACATGTGGGCTTGGGCCTTAGACTCAGACTTTCATGGGCCAAAATTTATTTCACCTCCTACAACAATTAGGGTTTACAATCGAGTCCTAAATGCCTATATAACCTATCTTCTGCAAACTACATACCACACATCTTCAAATCTTCAATTTCATCTTGTAGATTCATACATTTTACTTTTTACTCATCCTCATCAGCATGTGTTTATACGCAATCTCATTTCAATTTCGATTTCACAATCAGAAGCTTCCTGTGAGGAAGAAATCCCCTATAAAGATAGGAAGTGCCGTATGACACTGTAAACCGCAGCGGATCACGGTGGCGCTGCTTCCTTCCACCACTTATCAGGCCCTACGATCATTCACACGGTCACCGAGCTCTGGTATTTGGTCGGGATTGCAGATCTGCCTCTTCCACTGTGTGCGTGATTTGGAACGGGTCTCTGAGGTTTCTTCTGATTCAATTCTATTCAATAACTTCATCAACACACACTGTTACTGTTAAGTTTGATGATCTGTTGATTATAAGGTTCGATGCCACGTCGCCGGTAGCCTTAAGTGCTCTGACCGGCGATGCTATGATTGAACCGATAACAAGCTTTTGTGCGTTTCGCATTTTATAGGAACCTGTGAATCGATTTTTCGTTCGTTCACGGAGCCGTTGTTTGCGATTACATTTTTTGTAGGTTTTCAAAATGTTTTGCGATTTTGTTTTTGATTGTGATGTTGTTGCCGATGAGGAATTAATCATTAAAAGTTGGAATTACCGACTGAATTTACATTGATGATAGATCGACTATCTGAGGCATTAAGTTTTTGATTCAGTGTGTTTGTTGATTTTTGAATGTGTTGTTGTAGAATTTCGATTGTAGCGTTTTGGTTCATCGCGTTGTTTTAAACAGAAGAATCACGGTTGAATACGATTGTTTGATTTCATAATCCATCTGTATTGATCGTTTTTTTGTTTAAACTGATGATTTTGAATCACTGTTGTTGACTCACTGTAGGAGTTTTTGTTTTATTTGTATCATTTTGATTTCAGGTTATAAAAGAAAAAGTGTCGAACAAAGTTGTTCAACAAGAGATGTGTGTTTGTTTCTTGTGTATGTGTGTGGTATCCACTTTGTAATTTAACATTTTACAATCATTCTAGGAGTCCAGTCAAACAGTAATGTTCTTTTTAATTGACCAAATGTTTTTTTCCAAGTGCAGGAAGATTGGCTTTAAGTGAAATAAAGAAAAAGAACTTGGAATTCTTAGATAAAAGACACCCATTCCAACCGTTTTGTAATCTTCATCTTATGAAACAAATATGGTATGACAACATCAAAAGTAGCTTAAAAAATACAACTTTAACCACTCATGATCAACAAAAACACCTTAAAGTGAAAAGGAATTGGACGATAGAATCACGAAGCTGTACCGATCTATTTCATAAATGAAAACTCAAGCAAATGTTTATCATAATGATCATGATTGAAAGTATGTTGAAAAAAAGTAATGGTGTAGATGGGGATTCAAATTAAGTTCTAGCATAAACCTCTTTCTTATTTTCATCTAATTAACTTGTAAAAATTGTTAATGAAGTTGAAGCCAAGATTCCGTTTCTATCTCAAAGAATTGTGATTAAAATGATATATGTTATCTCTAGTGTGAAAACAACTAGACCTAACAATGTGTTATCAAAAGAAGTCAAGTAGAACAAAAAATAATAGGCAAGGTTTTCCTCCAAGTAAAAGAATTCAAAATAAGCAACATGGGAGTCTAAGGAGTAAAGATAAGTAGGATTCTGGTGTGTCAAATATCATGTTCTTAAACTTCCTTTTAGGTGTGATTCTTGAAGTTTAAAGTAAGGATCCATATTTGTCTGATATGTCAAACATTACTCGCTGAATGTAACAAAGATGATTCTTATTCCTACATCATTTGCAAAGCATGCAAATTATACTTCAGTTGTCTAAATTAAACTGAGAATTGATTAATAGGCCTCTTATATCACTTGCTACTTGAAATGAAAACGAGAGTTTTCTATAATTCGTGATTAAAAAGAGTTAAAACCTTAATAGTAAAATAACATAGAAATACTAACACAACCTTAAAGTCTGTCATTTTAATATAACTGAACAATCTAAGTAAAAGCCCGCTCGCACCTCCTAAAATCATTAAAAGTTGGAATTACCGACTGAATTTACATTGATGATAGATCTACTATCTGAGGCGTTAAGTTTTTAATTCAGTGTTTTTTTGTTTGATTTTTGAATGTGTTGTATTATTTTGATTGTAGCATTTTGGTTCATAACATTGGTTTAAACAGAAGAATCACGGTTTGAATACGATTGTTTGATTTCATAATCCATCTTTATTTATTGTATTTTTTGTTTAAACTGATGGATTTGAATCACTGTTATTGACTCATTGTGCTATTAACAATGGTGGCTTTCATCTTTCAATCAGTGTGTTATATTAGAAGATGAAGTATGAACTCGTAGGTTTGAAAAATAAAGCTTTGCTAGTTTGTTTTACCAATATAAGTTTTATTTTGGTTACCCTTTTATAATATTGGATGTTAGGTTTGTTTTAAAAGCGTTTTAGTCCAATAGTCTTATAATCTAAATCAGGTTGGTTTGTTTTATAACTAATTCGTAAGCGATTGTTGTGTGCCTAATAGATCGTTTAAGTATTAATTATAGTTATTTTAAGTTTTTTAATGACGTAGCAGTGTTTAAGCATCTTACTTTTAAACCAGTTTTTAATGAATCTAGATGTACCAAAAGCACTAACGGTTTGGGCTATGATGAACAACAGAACCAATACTTGCTATTTTTCTAATTAGGTGAATTATATGTAACAAAAAACATTGGTTCTTCAGTAACAAAATTATAAACTTTTACATTAAATGATAATTATTTTGGACTGAACTTCCCAAAGAGAACTAGTTGCTTACATTTTAGAGAGTTAAATGCGTTTTACATCCCTAAGGTTTTATAAAACTTGCCATTTGAATTTAAAAGTTTAAAAAGTTGTCATTAGCATCCAAAGGTTTCATTAAAATTGTCATTTGAATTTATTTGGCTACACCTAACTAACATGGTTAATTTTTTCAGTTAAGTTTTTAACATGAGAGTTCTTTTAATTAAAAAATTACAAAATAAAGAACCAACTCACGTGAGAGCTTTTATATGTTTAGCTTTTTTTGATAATTACAGTTATGATTTAATTTTATAATAGTTTTTTTTGTTTTGTCTTGTTAATGTATTTTGGTTTAGTAATTATGTTAATGTTACTTTTGTCTGTTTTCTTAAACATAGATTTCTTTTATTTAAAGCTTAATTATGATTATGATGATTGATGTTTTATGATTATTATTCATGGGCAGTTATTGTTATATTATTAATTGTTTTTATATTTTTATGATAATATGTTTTTTATGGTTATGATTTAAATAATTTATATTATATGACTTGTTTGTTTATATATATATATATATATATATATATATATATATATATATATATATATATATATCTGTTTTGTGTGTTTTATAAAGTTATAAATGAATCATTTTTAGTTAATTATACTTATATTCTATTTTATATAATAGGGTTAATGGATTTTAATAATCCTAAATTTTATTTATTAGCCGAGATTAATCCCAACTCGAGAAATATTTACAGTCAGGCCCAACTTTGAGCTTATTTTCCTCCAAAGATCTCTTAGTAATGGATCGTTGGAGAAAAATATGCTCAAAGTTGGTGATGTCTGTAAACATTTTCTAAGTTGGGATTAATTCTGGCCAATAAATAAAAGTTGAGATTATTAAAATCCAATAACTGTATATAATATGATGTTCAAAGATGTTTTTTTTTATGAAATAAAAGAAATGCCGACCTATTATTTTTGGTAAAACTTATCACGTAGAGTTGGTTTTTATTTTGTAATTGTTTTGACTAAAATACCTATAATTTAATAAACTTAACGGAAAAACTTAACGGCGTTAATTATAAGTAGTTACGTGGATTCAAATGACAATTTTTATGAAACTTTTGGATGCAAATGGAAAAATTTAAACTTTTGAATTCAAATGACAATTTATATAAAACTCAAGGATTTAAAATGAATTTAACTCCATTTTAAATTTTTAGCATTTAAAGCTGGAAGCAACAAACCTATGGGTTTTAAGCTCACATTTTAAATATTAGGTTTTTTATTTGGTGGGACTAGTGAGCAACTAGATCAGGAGAGATTGCATCAAAGAAAAATATTACATGACAACTATATTTTTTTCTAGATAATTAAATATACAGCATGTAACTTACACCTGATCTACACCTGATCTATTAGACGTACATCAGGTGGTGCAGTTAGTTTCTTCAAATGTTAAATGTCAAAGTAAAATGTCTGGAGATTTTATTGTTAGTTTTTTCAAATATTAAATGTCAAAGTAAAATGTCTGAGATTTTATTACCAAACATGGACTTGCTTCTAATAATCTCTTCAACAATTTTTTGTAGAACTCTATTGAGTGTGACCCGCCATCCAAAGAACTTTAGTTTGAAAGGCATACATTAATTTTAGCGAAAGAACGAATGAGAACATAGATCTCTTGATGCATAGTTTGAAAGGCGTAGAAAAACAAATTGGATATACGAACAGTTTGTGAATCGTTTGGTATGAAGTTTTTTTTATGTTTGTTTGTTTAGTAAATAAACAAATATGAACAAGAAAATTTTGTTTGTTTAATTAAATGAACATGAACACAAACTGCGCTTTGTTCATTTATGTTTGTGAACGTTCTATAATGTGTTTGTTATATTTGTTAATTTTCGTTCGTGAATATTCAATAATGTGTTCGTTTGTGTGTGGATTAAAATGTAACTTTTATTTTAAAATAAAAATTATCATTTTATATTCGTTTGTATCATAAACTTCTTTGTGTTTGTCATGTTCATGAACACTTGTTTTTGTTTGTTTGCGTTCGATAAGTGTTCGTGAACATGTTTATATTTTAATGAATGAACACAAAAAAGATATTCCGTTTGATAAGTGTTCGTAAATAGTTCATGATTAAATTTATTTGTTAATGAACAAACACGAACCATATATTGTTTGTTCGATTCGTTTCCAACTCTTTGTATCCATGACCATGTGTCTTGTCCTTGAGGTAATGCTACCTGATCTAGCATCATTGTGAACTGAGCCCATGCGGTAGTTTTAGTCTCCGTAGAAAGATTTAGCTTCTGATGCTCCCATTTTGTTAAAAATACAACCGAGTTGTAACAGACTAATAGTCTGCATTTCATCGGTTTTTAGAAGTGATAACAACGTATAAAAATGGGAACAAATCAATAAGAGGTTTATATTGAACGAAAGCACTATTGACAAAGGGTGGTACACACATGATCTCAAAGTTTGAGGACTAAAACAGGAGGTTATTTTAATTCTTTGTCTTGTGAAGTATAAAAGCCAAAACAAGTGTTTCTTCCGAAAGATAAATATCTTCCGAAGCTAAACATATTTCTTCCGAAGGTTATGTTTGCTTCGGAAGAGTTCTGAAGCTTGATCTGATATTTTCCAAAGCTTATCACAATCTTTCGAAGGTTATTTAGCATCAGAAGATTTGGTGAGTTTTTGGGAGTATCAGAGTTTGGCTTTGGAAGTTTTTTACAGGGGTGCTTCCTGCTTCGGAAGTTTTAGTCTAGGGGTCCAAAGTGTAAATTCTCAATATTATGTTGAGTGTATTATTTGACCGTTATAGTTAGTTAGTTTTTAGCGGTATAAATAAGGATCCTTGTAATAGGTAAGAATGATCATCAATCGCAAAACAGAAATTACAAACACTTGTAATCATTTTCAATAAAGTTCTTTCTTGTTTTCGTTGAGTTTGTCTTCTTCGTTCTTGTTGTTGTCGAATTAGACGTTCTTGTTCTCAATTGGTTTAACAATTGGTATCAGAGCCTAGTTAGAGGCTCAATTGAGGATCGAGATTCAATCAAAGATCGTTCGGCGGTAACGATGGTGTCAATAAAGTTTGAGATTGAGAAATTCGACGTGAAGAATGACTTTGGGTTATGGTGACTGAAGATTAAGGCATTGCTCGTTCATCAACGAGTGGTGGATGCCTTTGCATGAGAATCTAAGTTGCCGAACACGATGTCTGACAAGGAGAAGAAGGAGATGCTTGAACAGGCTCACAGTTCAATCATCTTGAACTTGGGTGATCGGGTACTGAGAGAAGTCTCGAAGGAGACGACGGCGGCAGGGGTCTGGTCAAAATTGGAAAGTCTGTACATGACAGTCTCTTGCGAACAGGCTGTGTCTCAAGAAGCGGTTGTACACTTTTCAAATGGCGCCTGGGAAGTCAATTGAAGATCATACTGATGAATTCAACAAATTGGTGTTAGATCTTGAGAACATTGAAGTTGAATTGGATGATGAAGACCAAGCTATCATATTCTTGACCTCTCTTCCATAATCTTATAAGCACTTTGTGGATTGATGTATGGTAGGGATAGTCTTACCATGGAGGAAGTGCTGGCAGCTCTCAAATCAAAGGAATTAAATAAGAGAAATGATTATAAAGAAGATGGTGGAGAGGGCTTGGTGGTCAGGGGAAGATCTGAACAAAGAAGCTTCAAGCCAAGAAGTGTCTCAAAGTCAAGATCCAAGTACAAGAGGAGGTGTTTTGTGTGTGGGTCAGAGAAGCACTTCAAGAAGGATTGTCCTGACTTGAAAAGAAAGAAAGGTGAATCAAGTGGGTCAACATCTCATTCTAGTCATAATGCACAAGATGATGTATCTGATGGATATGATAGTGCAGATGTGTTAGCTATCACAAACAGCAGTATAGAGGATGAGTGGGTGATGGATTCAAGTTGTTCATACCATATGACACCTGTGAAGGAGTTCTTTAAGAATTTGAAGCTTGAAGATCTTGGTTCTGTGAGTTTTGTGGATGATAGAACTTGCAAGATTATGGGTCATGGTACAGTGACTCTTAAGATGAAGAATGGAATGGAAGTTGATCTTTATGATGTAAGGTATATCCCTACTCTTAAAAGAAGTTTGTTTCTTTAGGGTTGTTGGAGAGATCTGGGTACCATGTTAGTCTTAGGGATGGTAAGGCTAAGTGATTAAGGGATCAATGGTAGTACTATCTGGTAATAGAAGGGATAATAATATCTATGTACTGGATACTGCTGGTGTAGTAGAATCCCATATAGCAACTGCCTCAAGTGATAGTAGTTCTAGGGCCATGTTGTGGCGCCAGAGGCTTGGTCATGTTAGTCAGCAAGGGCTGGTGGAGTTGCAGAAGTAACAGATGGTGACTGAGTTAAAGAATTGTGATTTTGGTTTTTATGAAACTTGTATTCTTGGAAAACACAAGAGGGTTAGATTCATAAGGGCTAGGCATATCACAAGTGGGGTATTAGACTACATTCACTTTGATTTATGGGGTCCTGCTAAGGTTGATTCTTTGGGTGGTGTTAGATATTTTATGACTTTGATAGATGATTTTTCAAGAAGGGTTTGGGTGATCATCTTAAAGAATAAGAGTGATGCTTTTGGTAAGTTCAAGGAATGGAAAGTCCTTATGGAAACCCAAACTGAAAAGAAAGTCAAGAAGCTAAGAACTGATAATGGGTTGGAGTTTTGTAACCATGAGTTTAATCAGTTTTGTAAAGCTCAAAGTAGTGCAAGACACAGAACTGTGCCTGGTACTCTATAGCAGAATGATTTGGCTGAAAGGATAACAGGGCTTTACTTGAAAATGTAAGGTGTATGTTGGCTAGTTCTGGTTTACCCAAGCATTTCTGGGCTGAAGCTGTGACTACTGCAACCTATCTAGTCAACAGGTCTCCATCAGCTGCATTAGACATGAAGACTCCTATGGAGGCATGGTCAGGTAGAAAATATGACTATGGTGATCTAAGAGTATTTGGATCATTGGCTTATGCACATGTTAGCCAAGGAAAGCTAGAACACAGGGCATGTAAATGTGTATTTCTAGGATACCGTGATGGTGTGAAAGGGTATAGGTTGTGGAGACTAGATGGTGGTAGACCCAGGGTGATAGTGAGCAGAGATGTGGTTTTCCAAGAAGATGTTATGTACAAAGACATTGAAGGGAAAATGAGTTCAGAAGTTGGGGAGCAGAGTGGGGTTCTGATTGAGGTGGAGCAGCATGGTGTGAGTGATAAAGGTGTTGATCATGGTACTTCTGATAGCCAAAGGATTGATTTGGATGATTACCAATTGGCTAGGGACAGACAAAGGAGACAAGTGGTACCTCCACTCAAGTATAGAGAGGGGATTGATTTGTCAGCATTAGCCTTTGTTGCTGCTGAAGAAGAAAGCATCTATGAACCATTGTCTTACTCTGAGGTAATTTTTGTGAAAGAAAGCTCAAAATGGTGTAAAGCCATGGAGGAAGAGATGGAATCTCTGTATATGAGTGGCATATGGGAGCTGGTTAATAAACCTGAGGGTCACAAGCCTGTATCATGTAAGTGCCTGTTCAAACTGAAAGATGGGATTTCTGAAGGTGAATCTCCTAGGTACAAGGCTAGATTAGTAGCTAAGGGGTTTACACAGAAGCCAGGGCTAGATTACAATAAAATATTCTCACCTGTGGTGAAACATTCATCTATCAGGGTTATGCTGTCATTGACTGCTTCAATGGATATGGGGTTACATCAGTTGGATGTAAAAACTGCATTTTTACATGGGAATCTAGATGAAACAATCTATATGAAGCAGCCGGAGGAGTTTGAAGTTAAGGGGCAGGAAGATAAGGTATGTCTCCTTAAGAAGTCATTGTATAAGCTGAAGCAATCTCCTAGACAGTGGTATAAAAGGTTTGATGAACATATGGTGACTAATGGGTTTAAGAGGAGCAGCTATGATAGTTGTGTCTACTTCAAGTGTCACACCCCGAACCACAACGATTTCCTGCGGGGTGCGAACGTCATGGAATCATAGTCACTGGTCGACCACTACATGGTTTTGTAAAACATACGTCTCAAGTAAGTTTAAAATACATAATTGTTTCAGAGTTAAATTGCGGAAGCATTAGTAATAAAGTAAATTGTTTTCAAAACATGGCAAATGTGGAAATGAATGTCCCAAACAGCATGAATGACCCTAAACATGAGATGATCCATGCTAGCTTAACTTGGTGCATATATCAATTACCTGAGAAAACATACATAAAAAATATGTCAACATAATGTTGGTGAATTCACAGGTTTTAAATAATAATGAACAGTGTAAAGGACCACAAGGCTTTCTATGATTTGATTGTTGTACATACAATGCTACAAATTATATAAGCATCGCAACCGAAGCTAGACTGTAACTGTAATAAATTGCCCCTACCCATGCCTACCATAAGCATAGGGGTGAACAGGCTAATAATGCACCCGTTTAGACATCCATTCAAGGTTAGGGTAATTAACCCGTATGGGGGTAGTCAAACCCAATAGTACCATCCATGATTACCTCGCTTAGGGAAAGAAATTAACGGTCTGGTAAAGGGGACTTCATACGGTAAGTAAACCACTTATATAACATGTGAAATCACTGACAAGTAATTATATCCATGAAAATAGTAATTTGCATGTAATCTCCCCCAAAATGGAAACAAGTAAAAATGGAGCCGTGGAACTCACCTGTAATGCACGCGTGAATACTAGCAGTAGTCCGTACGTATGATTGGTCTAGGAATCTCCTAAACAAAATCACAATATATTCATGAGGTCATGATTACTAACCCTAGATGGTCATGCATAACTCATCCATAAAGTTAGTTTTGAAAACGTCACTTGGCTAGTTAGACACGTCGAGCCGTTAACGTTTTATTTAGATTCTTGTCTCCATAGTTATCTTCCTAAAAAATACGTAATGTATTGCATGGGTTTTATATTAAGTATAATGCCATTATACTTTCCGTTTGCATGAGTTCCATTTTGCCAAATACTTCTAAAAGTTTACTTTATATAAATGTAGCCATTTGACAGAAACAGGAGGATTTTTAGGCCTGGTTGTCACCCCTTTTCATGGTCCAAAGAATCTTCATAAAATCTGCTATTTTTATCACATCTAGCTCTATGTCTTAGGTCCCCGAAAAGGTATATATTGTAATATATAACTAAGTTTAAGTGCCTCGAAATAGGTCATGAGGCAACAGATGTCAGTGCAGTATTTTCCTGTACATGTCCATGGATTTCATCTTTTTGAGGGGTCAAACCCTATTTTTACAAATAGAGTCTATAGTACTTTTAAACATAACATCTTAAGCTAAGTTAAAACAGAAATAAAAACTCTATTTGCTTACTCTAAGCATAACTTATGCCTCAATCTTTCTGCCCTATCTAATCTGCCAAAAACTCATATTCAACACCCTACTCATATTTGTACGTTTTGGATGGGTTATACTTATCTAAAAATTTCAAGGTTGGATGCGTTAAAAACTAGATATTCTAAGGTTAATGTTAGGCTCAATAAACAGTTCATTTGATCGTGTTTAGGTCGAGTTATGGTGTCTAAAACACAGAACATGAATCTGCCAGAATCTGTCTTACATGTTTTGTTACTTTTTAAGCTTTGCTTGAGCACCTTTGGATGAGTTAGTGAACATGGAAGCATCATGGTGATGTATAGAAGATTAGGAATAAGGTGCTAACCTTAAACAAACAGGGAGAAGGAGAAGATGATCTTGAAATGCATAAAAGGCTTGATCCCTTGAACTTAGAATCAAGCAAGGAAAGGTGGAGAAGATGTTGTAAGATGCTTGAAATCTCCAAAAATCACTTGGTCTTCAATAATAGCACTTGAATCACCCAAGATTTGTAGAAAATGAGTTGAAAATCAAATGAAGTGGTAGTGGGGATGTCTTGGCCGAATTTTGAAGGGGAGAGTGAGGGAAGATGAGGTGAGGTGTGTGGGTTGTAAAATGAAGGGGTAACTCTTCTTATACTTGAGTTTCCTTCTTGAAGTCTTGTTTTTGATATGTAAAGGACCTTATCCATGTTCACAAGGCAAGGAATGGAGGCTCCATATGTAGTAAGAGGGACATGCATCTTTATACAACTAAAAAGTGCTTTTACCAATATAGCAACTCTCAAAAGTCACAAAGTCAAAGGGGATCATTCTTAGGATTTTATGAAAAGGAGATGAAGTGTGGAGGGGGTAAATGGATGTCCAAAGGGGATGGGGTGGGGGTTTGGTTTTCAGTTTTGTGTAGTATAGGGTATTTGGGTGGTATTTGTTGCACTATCGGTAATTTTACATATTTTTATATTTTTACTTTTTACTTTTTAAAATAAATAAAAATATTATAAGAGCTTGTATAATATCATATATTTTAATATTTATAGTATGTTAATGATACATCTTGTATCTAGTAGTCGCGTTAAAACTATTCTTTCCGAGTAGGATATCAAGTTACGCGATTAGGATTATTTATAAGTTTAAACATTTCCAATGTATTTAATTTGGGATCTATAATACTTTGAAACACTTTAAATTATTTATTAGTATGAATATATTAATTATCCCCAACGTTCGTGTGTGCCGGTTGTACCGCGTGTAAAAAATGGTAATTACGTCGAATCATCGATGCATGAAATCTGCATGAAATTTTACAATGCATGAAATGACCTTAAATAATTAGAAATCAATGGAAACTCATGTAAAATATGCATAATAATGACTTAGTTGGGCCGGGTATTGACCTGAAATTTTCCGGTTGTCATATCAAGGAATACAGCTTGAACAAATTTGTGTATTTGTTGCTGTATGTGGATGACATGTTGGTAGCTTGTCAAGACTTGAAGGAAATTGAAGCTACCAAGAGAATATTGATGTCTGAGTTTGAAATGAAAGATCTGGGAGAAGCAAAGAAAATATTAGGCATGGAAATCAAGAGAGATAAGGAACACATGGTGTTGAAGCTGTCTCAAAGCTCTTACTTGGAGAAGGTACTGAATAACTATAGAATGAATGAGGGGAAGCCAGTGAATGTTCCTAGTGGTGCTCATTTTAAACTGTCAGGCTCTGATTGTCCTAAGTCAGATGCTGAGGTTGAGTATATGAAGAAGGTGCCTTATGCCAATATGGTTGGGAGCTTGATGTACTTGATGGTGTGTACAAGGCCAGATATTGGTTATGCTGTGAGTTTGGTCAGCAGGTACTTGTCTAATCCAGGTAAAGCTCATTAGGATGCTGTGAAATGGATCTTGAGATATCTCAGAGGTACTAAACACTATGGCTTAGTGTTTGGGAATCATGAACATATGGGGAGTAAGAGGATTGTTGGATATGTTGATTTGGATTTTGCCAAGGACCTGGATAGGGGTAGATCTATTACAGGATATGCATTTCAGGTGCTGGGTAACTTGGTTAGTTGGAAAGCCCAGTTGCAGCATGTAGTGGCATTATCTACCACGGAAGCTGAGTATATAGCTTTGACTGAGGCAGTCAAGGAAGCTATATGGCTGCATGGTTTTGTTTCTGAGTTGGGAAAGATGTTGCAGACTCAGTGGTATTTTATGATAACCAGGGTGTAGTCCAGTTGTCTAAGAACAACATGTTTCATGAGAGGACAAAGCACATCAATGTGAAGTTGCACTTCACAAGGGATGTGGTGAATGCTGGGGAGGTGAAAGTGGAGAATGTATCTACTTTGAAGAATCCAGCATATGTGTTTACTAAGTCTCTACCTGGTGTCAAGTTCAACTTTTGCTTGGATGCATTAGGGGTTGGTTAAAATCTTGTTTTGGTTTTAAGGTGGAGATTGTGAAGTATAAAAGCCAAAACAAGTGTTTCTTCCGAAAGATAAATATTTCCGAAGCTAAACATATTTCTTCCGAAGGTTATGTTTGCTTCGGAAGAGTTCTGAAGCTTGATCTGATATTTTTCAAAGCTTATCACAATCTTTCGAAGGTTATTTAGCATCAGAAGATTTGATGAGTTTTTAGGAGTATCAGAGTTTGGATTCGGAAGTTTTTTACAGGGGTGCTTCCTGCTTATGAAGTTTTAGTCTAGGGATCCAAAGTATAAATTCTTAATATTATGTTGAGTGTATTATTTGACCGTTGTAGTTAGTTAGTTTTTAGCGGTATAAATAAGGATCCTTGTAATCGGTGAGAATGATCATCAATCACAAAACAGAAATCACAAACACTTGTAATCATTTTCAATAAAGTTCTTTCTTGTGTTCATTGAGTTTGTCTTTTTCGTTCCTGTTGTTGTCGAATTGGACGTTCTTGTTCTCAATTGGTTTAACAATTTTGTATGAACACGAGTCTTAGTTTAGATCTGATTTAGTTTTGATATGTTAATTCCTAGTTTTAAAAGATTGTGTTTGAGTCTATCTAGGATTCGGTTTTCTATATAAACAACGTAGGAGTTTTTGGTTTATTTGTATCTTTCTGATTTCAGGTTATAAGAGAAAAGGTGTTTAACAAAGTTATTCAACAAGAGGTGTCCTGCTTGTTGAGTTTTAAGTTTATTTTCTTGTGTGTGTGTGATATCCACTTCGTAATTTAACAACTTACAATCATCCCAAGAGTCTAGTAAAAAAGTAATGTTTTTGTCACCACCAACATTACCTCTAATAGTCTAATGAGGTTTTCCAGATTTAAACTCTCATGATCCACTTTCGCTCGCTGCCACCATTTCCCAAGCATAGCTGGATTAGTATGGTTATATCGAACGTAGCTGTAAAATACAGCATGAACCTCACACCCATTTAGTTACCTCCTTCTTGTGAACCATGTATGGTAACATCGAACGTAGCTATAAAATACAGCCTGAATCTCTCATTATCCACAAAACACCTCAAAATGTAAAACAACATCCTTCACCATTTGTAGAAAAGTAAAAAGGAATTGGCTGATAGAATCACGAAGCTCTGCTGATCAATATCACCTTTGCAAAGAATGATGCAATAATTATGTTAGAAACTAACAATATCGGATTTTCATATGGGCGAGTCAATGCTCTAATGGTTCCATAAATAAACCAAGGCACTCCATTATGGCCATAAAACTGATAAAATGCTTGAAAGATCGAGAGGCGAGGGTATTGGAGTATACCGTAATGTTAGGGATTAAAGACTCGCAACTTGATTACATATGTCAATCAAATGTATTTGAAATGCTAATGTTGATGGGAGTGGTGCAGATATGGCATACATGGAAACTCAAGCAAATGCTTCTCACTATGATCATGAATGAGGGTCCTTTGAAAAAGAAAGTAATGGTGTACGTGTTGCACAAATAATGAAATAGGGATTCAAATTAGGCTCTAGCATAAACCTTTTCTTATTTCAATCTAATTAACTTGTTGTAAAAATTGCTAATGAAGTTGAAGTCAAGATTATATTTCTATTTCAAAGAATTTGATCAAATGATATTTGTTCCATGGTGTGAAACTATTAGACTTGACAATAAATCATCAAAAGAAGTCGAGTAGAACAAAAAAAAAATAAACGGCAAGGATATCCTACAAGTAAAAGAAACCCAAATAAGCAACATGGGTATTTAAGGAGTAAGGTTATGCAGGATTCTAGCGTGTCAAATATCATCTTCCTAGATTTCCTTTAAGGAGGGATCCCGTAGTTGCTTGATATGCCAAACAACTCGAACGTAACAAAGATGATTGTCATTACCACATTATTTGTAAAGCATGCATATTATACTTCAATGATTGTCCTTTAGGTGGTATTGGTATAAGGAAGATAGAAGCCGACACAAATCTTCACATGGTAGTTGACCGATTTATCGATGGCTATGCTAGGATCTAGCACGACCTAGTTGATACAATGAAAAAAAGTAGTCTGTGAGAAAAAACCACTGAGTTTCCTATAATGGTTGTATATTAAAAAGGGTTACAACCCTAATAGTAAAACAGTATAGAAACAATAACATAGCCTTAAAGTTTGCTATTTTAATGTAACTGAACAATCTAAACGTTAGCAAAACCACGCTAACACCACCCTAAAATCCCTTGAATCGTGTGTGAACCGCCATAAAACAATTCTTGTACGTTAACAATTATTTTTTAAAATAACGCGCGATAGACATCCAAATAATTTTACACAAATCAACACACCTCCTTCTCCAACAAACACATATCAGGCTTTTTTTCAAATGATACACCCACCGTTAAAACTATACGTGACATGAAGTAGCGTGTCACGTATATTCATGATTTCCCAATAAATAATGATATGTTGAAGAAAATGATTCCGGTTTTTAGAGAGAGAGAAACAACAACACGTTACATTGTAGAAGAGAGAGAAACAAACAAACAAACAGTGATCGGAAAATCAAGAAAATCTTGAAACTCCGATGGCGTTTCAAGAACACTAAATCTCCACCAAAACCAATCAAAATCAGCCTGTAAATCAACACCCCACCGGAAACCCATCAAGACCCACATCTCCAATCATCTCCGATCAGCCGGAAAACCACCGTCATGCGACGAGGAACCAGAGCTAAAGCCGTCGTCACCGCCGGTGCCACCACGGCGGTGGCGGTGGCGGTGGCGCCGCCGCACGAGACCCACGAGCCCCGTTACCGTGGGGTCCGAAGGAGACCATGGGGTCGATTCGCCGCCGAGATTCGAGATCCGTACAAGAAAGCTAGGGTTTGGTTAGGCACCTTCAACACCGCCGAGGACGCCGCACGCGCCTACGACGCCGCCGCACGCGCCATCGCCGGAGACAAAGCCAAAACCAATTTCCCCCTTTTGTCCGTACACCTGAACGGAGCCACCGGTGGCGCCGCCGTTGCTCCTCCACGGCCGACGACGAGCAGCCTGAGCAGCACCGTCGAGACGGCGAGCTGGTCCCGCGTGTCAGCTCCGGCGACGGTGGTGCAACCGCCGGTGGTGGATTTCGGCGACGATGATTGCCGGAGTAACTGTGATTCATCTTCCACCGTTGTTGATGATGTCTCCGGTGAAGTTGCGTCAACATCTCATAAGCAGTTTTCGTTTGATCTTAATCTACCTGCACCGATGGAAGATGTTGAATTTTGTTTAAAGGTTGATGATGATGATGATGATCCGATGACTACACTTTGCTTATGAGTTTGTGGTGAATTCGGTTAAAGATATGCATTTGTTTGAGTCATATTGTGTTGATGAAGTTTGTAGATTAGTGTAATTTGTATGAGTGATTTTAAAGGGGAAACTAAAAGGAATTGGATGATTCATCTTCTTCTTCATTGTTGAATCTTATTAGGGTTTTTCATTTCTTTGAATGTTTCCTTGTAATTTGTTTTGAAATTCACTAATTGATGCCAGAACATGTAGGTAGAATGATTATCAAATAAAGATGATGGCTTTATTGTTAATCGATCGAATTCAATCTTCAAGATTTGAATGGATGATTGAGAATTGAGACCAGTTTACAGAATCATTGAAAAACCTTATATTTTCATCTTGAAAGTTATTAAAACCTGTTAAAATCAATGTCCTGTGTAGTGGTATCAATATGCAGGGTTTTGTGTTCATGATCAGATGTTGAAGATGGACTTTTGTCAACCAAGGTATTTGATTTGGGTTTCGTTTTGTAGTTTCTGATTATGCAGTAATTAGGATTTCCCCCTTTCTTTGATGATCTTAGATTTCTAGGATGCATTTTTTTGCAGATGAAAAGAATTATGGTCTTGTCAGGTTTGTTAAAATTTGCATAAAAGTATACCATAGTTTATATACCTAAACTAAAAATTCTAATCATATTCTTCAGATGATCTTAATTGAAGTTATAAAGGGCAAATCCGGTGCACGACGCTCCCACAAATGCACAGGAGCTCGTGTACGCATCAGACATCCTTATTTTGCATTTCTGCAAGGGGTTGATTCCAGAACAAGAACCCATGACCTGCAGGTAACATGGCAACAATCTACGACTTATATTTCTTAATTGAAGTTACCTGATTCTCTTATCATTTTCACTCGAGGTGGCAAATAGGGTGCAGGTTAAAATGGCTTTTTGATGAGTTTAGCTCGTGTTATCTTTAGTTGTTCCTTTTACAATTTACTTGTTTTGACCCGTTATCAAAAATATACAACTCGACTCCTTTGCATATCTTCAAATGTCTAGTCCTTTGTCAAACAAATACAATCTGAATTGTCTGTTACATACACATGCCACATCGAACCTTTTGCATATGCAAGTCATAAAATTGAACGCGAATGAATGAAACTCTTGGCACCAAAGCTATGATGTTTGTCGATTCCAATCGCTCATAATCTGGGAGAAACAAATCCTGCTTGAAATCTTGGAGTCAAACCTTTTGATAATGGCTGTTTTTGATTATGTGCTTATTTGAGGTTGATACTGATTGTATGATACCAGATCTATGAGCAGGTAATCCGCTTTAGGCAAATTAGTTCTAAATAAAGTTTGTTCGTCATAAATCATTGCATAGATTTGTAGATAAAAGTTGTTATTGTTTCCCTAGAAATAGTTATGTATTGTAAATGTGTGTGAGGGTGTCTACTAAAGTATGTTATTAGTGAATTGTATGGGTTTGTTAAAGTAGATCGGATATTGATATACTTAAGATCAGTGCGAGAGTAACAGTTTGATGGTCGGTAGAAAGACAATAAATGATAACTAGTTTTTTTTCCCTGTCGCGTTGTGAAGTTATCGTATACGGTGTGATAAAGTATGGACTAACAATCGAACTCCGACTTGTCTCCGGACTAAATTTACGTCGTACTGTAAAGCAACTTGAATTTATACCGGTGAATGAAAACGTTTATACTTCACCCACCTATTTTCCAAGAAAATTATGTCAAAACATAGACCAACTCAAAACATGCATAAAAAACACATAGATTACAATCGTCCCGATTCATTTTCGAACTAAATTTAGGTTAAAACGTATAGTAACTCGGATTTATACCGTAGAATGAAAATGTTTTATACATGATCCGATTCATTTCTGTATAAAACTTTCATGAAAACGTAAGTGAAAGTCGAAACGTAGATAATCTCAAAGCGTATGTAAAATCATGCATGGAAACGTTTTATATTTTACACGACACGTGTATAAATATACAAACGTAAGAAATTAGTTTCAAAAAAAAAACTATACCGAAGTAGAGTAGTTAGATTTGAATTCAATAACATTCAGTAAACAAATACTATAATTATTATTGATCATTATTAGTTGAGTTAATATTGTAATAAACCAACATCCATAAATGCAACTAACATGAATGTCAAAATGTAAACTCAAAGACTTATTATTGTGGTCAATATGCCAAACTATTAAACATTATGTGGTCATCTGAAAACTCCTAAAACCTTACAATTTCTTTCATTCTAAAATTAATAGTATGTAATAATAATAATTTAGCCGTTTATTAGTTAGTTCAAGGGCAATCGAAGATTAAGATTAAAGGATAAAGCCTACAGTTTTGAGACCATACATATATTAAAATGGAAGATCTGGCTAGGTAGCAAATCTCACAAGTTTCGAGGCTTGATTGATTTATTATGATTGTTACAAATCAAGAATCACTTTATATATTTGAATCAATTTTACAGGATTTTGTGTGGGAGATATCAACATTAAAAAATGTTAATATTGTTTAGTATGATTGTGGTTTATTCCACGATTAATATGTTGCTTCAACGCTCTTTGTTGAAGGTCAAAAACAACTTAAAAATCAAATGTTGAAAAACATTTATCATCTCTTGCCTTTGTAGAGTGAAAATAATAGATTCCCAGTTCTTAATAATACGTAAGAAAGTAATGATTCGTTAGATATTATATACATTGCAACCTCAAATGATAATACTCAAAAATAATCATAACACCCTGTCTCTTAACTTCTTGGAATTAACAATAAAATAAGCCGTAAAGAATCACATTTGCTTTTAATTGAGTTTTTTTGTTGGTACTTTTCAATCATTGATAAGCGACAGCTCACTGCCATCTTCAATAATTTAAAACGGGGACATCATCTAAAACAGAAGCTGTTATAAATCAAAAAAAAATTTAAACGTTATTTGAAAAAATATAAAAAGACAAGTTTGTAAAAAGTATAGAGTAATAAAAACAATTCGGGTCTTGATCTATAAATCTCCATAGAGTTCAAGGTTTAAAAGTAAAAGATTATACAAA
Organism: Flaveria sonorensis; assembly: GCA_025506505.1. Classification (NCBI taxonomy): domain Eukaryota; kingdom Viridiplantae; phylum Streptophyta; class Magnoliopsida; order Asterales; family Asteraceae; genus Flaveria; species Flaveria sonorensis. Next base: position 1,178,907 of record CM046424.1, read on the forward strand.
ACACAAAAAGGTTACCTTTTTTAGGCCCAAAGCCCCCTGACCTGACTCAAACAATAAGCCCTATCCGTAAGCCCAAGTGCCCAGCCCACTCCATTAGAGCGAGATCCATGATCCATATACCAGAAGTTTAGCCCGAAGTCAAACAACCAGCAGAATGCCATATAATCAGAGAAACTTTTTCTCTGATTACAGTACAACAGTTCGGCTATCTAACTATTTACAGTAAATGTAAGCCTAAATTTCCTCTTTTGCGATGCGGGTCGGGTCGGTGGGATCAGAGGGACCGGGCTGGGCAACCCTGACGGCTAATTAGCCACGTTGAATCATTTATCAAAAGCTTATCATGACGCACTCCTAAAACTTGATATTCTCGATTCTCCATAAGCATTCTTTCCTTAGGGGTGAATCTGTAAATATTGCTGTGATAAAGTCTTGTACCTGCAAGATTCATCCATAACAAGCTTTCTCCTCACCCATACACATGTATACAAAATCTTTAAAAGAAGAGTTTATCTTTTTGGAAAATATAAGAAATAATAATACCTCGGATGACGTGAAACCACAGTTGCTCAGCTTACCACTTTCCCAAGATGCAGTTATAGACTTGAGAGGCATGTCCAACATATCTGTTGAGATTTATAAAAAATATAAAAACTAAATCATGAGCTACAGAAGGACCAGAAGTAAAGCATAAAAAATAATAATGGTTGTTGCCGAATGAATGGATAGGGCAGATCAGGTAATGGGTCATGTAAGTTTTTGAGCAGAATGATTGAGGACGTCTAGTGCACTAAACATACACTTACCCGTTTACTTTTATAGCAATCCTTTTTATTTACTTGTTTGAACCCGTTAAAGATATAACCTGAATCGACCCCCATTTATAACACCCCTTTATATGTAAACGGGTTAAATGATTGATACCTGCCAATACCCGTAATTTTGGGAGTGATGGAATTAAATCATCAATAGAGCTTGATGGTGCTTCTTGAGGTTTGTTGATTGATTAATACTAACCAAAGACTCCAATAAAGATGAAAGGTTTTCCAGCAACATATGGATTAACCTTTGAATCTGATAAATAAAAAAATAGAAAAATTTAGCCCAGCACCCCAGCCTAATTTTCTTGTGTCCACATTCCACAATGCCATGCCAACCGTCACATCAGATGCCACATATGCCAAAATGGTAATGCAATACGAAGTTCAAAAATATAATTTATAATTTGGAATAATAATCTCTTTGTAGAACGTATTTAAAATTAATTACTATATGTCAATCAAAGTCTTTAATATTTTAAAAATTCAGCATAAGATAGGCCTATTATTAGTTGAACAGGACATTCATTACAACTGATAACAAAATGCAAATCAGGAAAAACATGTAAAGTTCCCTACTATTTCGTACAGTTTCAATTAGTAAATAAATAATAGTTATTTTGAGAATTGCACCTGTAATGTTTCTTCTGCTGCAATATCATCTAAAAGAAGTATGTCTTTGGTCATTCTAGAACATACAGACTCCAAAACTGTGCACATACTTCTTTTGTACGTTAAGGTAGCAATAATGGCTCCCAAATTATGTGCACTTTCTCAAGGATAAAAGCAACCTGTAAACTTTATTATAAGAGAAAGACAAATTGAAATTTCACATATGAACAAGAATGGACCGATTATACCTGATCAATACTGAATTTTGCAGATTCATATCGTTTTGGTTGATGGGTATTTTGAAATCCATCTGCACCATCAATGGCCTGGAGACGGTTTTCACAGTAATGATCATTAAGTTAACATATAGTTAGAAGTTAGGTTTTTATAATGTAACTTAAATTACCTCCATTAAATTATGCTTAACAAGCTGTATTTGTCTTAGTAGTATCTCTTCTGCCATTAGCTTGTATCTTATACCTAAATCAATAAACACAGCTCCCTTCATGGAAGTTGGGAAATCTGACTGATACTGGAAGTTAACATGAAATATTACCATCAAAATTATCCACCAATTCAATGTAAACTGATAAGGGGAACATATAGAACTATCCAAAAGCACACAAATTTGAACTTAATAAATTTATAAATCTTACCTCAAATTTAAGGCCAAGAATCTCTTGTGATAAGAAGAGGCAATCGTTATGAATTAGAACAGCAACCTGGTTGATACCATCCAGCTGTCTTTCTAGCTTTATTTGACAAAATGAGAGATTGTAAGACTAAATACACATACGCGCGCACATGCAATACTACAAAATGATTCTATATAGTAAGCTAAATAAACACACATCAATTTAATTATGACTGCACTAACCTTGACTGGTATAACAGCTTCATATAGAAGTAAAGCATCCCTAGCAGCATGACAGAATTCTAAAGCAACCATTGGGATGACAAACAAACATCCTGAAAAGATGGTATAAAAAACATTACTCAAGAGAAGTGCAACTACTTATATATGATTTTAAAAGGCGATGGTAAGTCACATTTTGGTGAAGTTAAACCAAGTTTGCTATCACCAACCTTGAGTGTTTGATGTACGAGTTCCAATAGTTGAGAAGCTGCTTCAGATATGGCGCATTTCTCAGAAGAGAAAAGCAAGTCTACATTCCCGCCATTTTTAGCATCTTCACTTTTTCTTGAGAACTCCTGAAAAAACCCACATTAAATCAATATTGATACAATCATATTTTAAATTGTAATTACTTAATAAAAATACAATCTCATTCATTTTCAAATTATAATTTATCCCATACTTAGCCAACTGCTTGTTATATAACTGTTTTAAAGGAAAATATATAGTTTAGAAGTTTTAAAACATATTCCTTATATGTGTGTCAATGTTACAAATGTAATTTGAAAATTATATTTCAATTAATGTGACAATTGTAATTTATGCAATATTTGAATATCTATAAAATGATATACATATGAAAAGTAAATGACAAGTGATAAAAATTGCTGACGTGGAAGATCATTGAATTCCTTAAGGTCTAATGATTAGTACACGTTTTGTATAAAAAGGTGGAAATGATTGAATTAACTTCACCTTAGGAAGTTTAAATTCTGAATGTAGAAGAATGTCCCTAGCTGTTGCTAAGATTTCAACCTTCTTCCTTGTTGCAAAGTGAACTTCAACATTATCTGTAAAATTGGTCAACCTTTCATCTTTGCCTGACGATATGAACATAACTTCTTTAAGAGATGTTTCAAACTCAGTTGTGAGTTGTCTTATTGTTTGGAAATCAGAAAGTTTGGAAGCGTCATCAGGAACAATCTGGAATCATAAACATTCATAATTTTATATGGTATGTCTATAAGTGGGGTCATGAAAATTAAGACACTTGATGTTAATATTCCCAAAATCTATTAATCGGTGACAGCCCCTCAACTTTAAATGTCTACATAATAATATGAGGCCCTAAAAGTAAAAGGCTAAATGAAATGTGCCATCCTTTCAGACGATACAATGAGAATTTGTTACTTAAAAAGTGTCATCTTTCTAGCATTCTTTGTTGCAAACTATCTAATCAAATCTTTAGAATCATTTTTATCTATCTTTTTCAACTGATATATTCTCAATCCATTAAGCCTTTCCTCTAGTAACTTCAAGAAAAATGCTTATTTCTTTTAAAGCAACAGTTGCAAGAGTAGTCAACAAAATCATGTAAGTGATAATTGCATCAAGAGAACAGTATAATTGTTTAATAAATTGTAGAATAGGAACAGGTCTCATCTTTTCACTAGGCATATATTAGTAGTAAATTCTGAAGCCATAAAACTTTGAGGTTAAGTGTGTGTCATATGAATACTAGATATAATTGTTTAAAATGGGCTCCATCTGTATTTTTGAGAGGTAGAAAGCCTCACCAATGAACCCATTCTAAATACATAGAAAAAAACATGCCTTGGAAATGAAGTTTGAAATGATCAATTCTGACATGTGGGCCATGTCAATTTTCCAAATAATTGCATCCAAGAAGAATTCTGGAGCATATACATTTGAATATAAACTGAATGACCACATTAATCCCGGAATAAATATTTTCGGCATCCATGTACTCAGCCTGCAAACATAAAATATCAAGACACTATGAGAAGTTAATCTAATAAGAAATCATACATTTAAGACCTCAGTCCATTTAAACCATCAACATGAACGCAGAAGCAACCTAGATAAGAAGCTAAATAAAAATCACATTCCTATAAAGAATATGTGCTAACAATTTTCATTTTTCATCGCTTAATACACGTTAATTCTGGCATAAAATTATCTTTAACAAACTAACAATCCCTATAATGTGATTTTAACAAATCTTTTCAAGCATATGATATAGTCCTTTACTAGCTTGTTTGTCCAGAAAGATTCACATTTCCTGTCTATAACGATAACAAAACTTTTGATGAGATAGAATAGAAACATAAAGGCAAATCCATGTTCATTTAATAAATACCTGAGTACCAGAAAGGGGGGTTATTCTCAAAACTGCCTCAGTTATATCCCCTGAATTTAATCTATGCTCTTCTGCAGAAAAACTGTGAGACATAGATCGCACTGCAGGAGTTATTACATGCCTGGTCATCAAATCTGCTACTTTGGCAAGCCCATAATCTAGAATACCAATCACCTACACAAGAAAAAAATAAAACAAACTAGAATTCAATTAACCCTGTATTTTAATACATAGAATCACATCATTCATGCGAATATGTGTTAAGCTTTTTGAAGACCAACAATCTTAACAACAAAACTGAACATAAATAGTGATGCTGAAGGAACAAAGCAAAATTTGAACTTACATCCATTGCTTTCAAAACAGTACAAAGCTCAATCCCTTGAATATCATTCATAGACATTGTGTTCTTGACATAAACAGAGTTAGATTGCTGATCAAATACCACTGCATTCTCAATGAACTTGACGAGCACTTCTTGTATCTACAAACACAAATCCAGTTGCAAATGTTCACTTACAACTACGTCATGTAGTTTCAAAATAAAAGACTCATAACACCTAATTAGATATCAAGACCTCAATTCAGTTCATTCACATTCTATACATTTGAAAATTACAACAATTCGTTACCTCTTCGAAGCAATCTATCCACTTCTTCCTCAACAAACCAAACACAATCGGCTCTCCATCCTCCTTCCGATCCTCCGTCACACGTAACGCCACCTTCAACTCCATAAGCACCTCCGCCGCACCACCGACATCCCCCGCCCTCAAATCACTCTCCACAACACTCAACTCTCGGCTCAATTCCACCACTACCTTCATCAAATCCAACGCATCCTTCTTCTCCTTCAACACAACACGCTTCGACCTAATCTCCTCAACCGTTTCTCTGATCTCCACATCGATCGGTTTCCGATCCGGCGACAAGAGGCGAAGGAGGTCGGAGAGTTGATCGGAGAGTTGGTCGGAGTTTACGACGGCGTCGGAGCAGCGGGAGAAGAGGCGGAGAAGTCGTTGTGGTGGTGGAGTATGTAGTTGTGGACTTTGGACTTGATGTCGAGTGATCGGAGTTGAAGACGGTCGATGAGGAGGCGGAGATCGGGGGCGGAGAGAGGTGATGAGTCGTCGAGATCGTGTGATGATAGCAGATCACGAACGTCGATTGAATTGAAGAGAACGTCCATCTCGGTGACGACAGTTGGTTCCGACGGTGGTGGGGCTAATGTGCGCCGGTGGTTTTGATTGAAGGTTGGGAGATCGTGTTGAGATTGTGCGAGGGGAAATGAGAGCCCAACATGTTGGGCTTTTGTTGGTTGTAATGGGCCGTGGTATCATACAATCATATAGAGGTGGGCATAAAAACCGGGTTCGGACCCGACCCGGTGGACCCTACCCGGAACCGGGTACGGGTACGACCCGGTATATGCATACCCGGGTTGGACCCGAAAAAAAACCGTAGGGTTGGAACCGGGTATGATTTTCTAGAATTTCTTAGAACCCGAACCCGACCCGACCCGACCCGACCCGACCCGAACCGGTTGAACCCGGGTTGTACCCGGTTTCGACCGTTTTTTTTTTTTTTTTTTTTAAAAGTGGCCGTTTTTTAACGGCTATATAGCCGTTGGGATCGATTTGTGACCGTTTTTTTTTGTCACTTTTAGGCTTATAAGTTAGTATAAATAGGTGTGGGTTGATATGGTTTAGTACCCAAGTCTCAAACGCAAAAACATACGCAAAAAACGCAAAAAATACTCTCCTTTACTCTCGCTTTACACGTTCACTCTCTCGTTTTACACTTTCACTCTCTTCAATCTTGATATGGCTCACTCACAATCTTCCGTTGGTCAAGGTTCGTCCAACGCTCCAACCGTCGTTCGTGTTCTTGCACACAATCGTAACATGGATGTTTGGTGCAATTGGGATATGGTTGAGTTGAGTGACGGGTCTGTAAAGGCTCGTTGCAAGTTTTGTGGAGCTTTGCTTGCTAAAGATTCTAACACGACTTTAAACAAACACATTAGCAAGAAGTTTTGTAAGTCGTTGAAAAGTAATCCGGATTCACAACAAACACAATTGGGTGGAGACGGTGGAATCTTTAATTACGATGTTAATACGGTTCGAGATCGAATGGCGAAGTTCGTGATTCAAGAAGCTTTGCCTTTTAGTCACTTCGACAATCCTCGGTTGACCAACTTAATTCGAGAGACGCTTCAACCTCGTTACACTCACGTAAGTCGTACTACACTTAGACGTTATTGTTTAAAATTATGGAAACAAGCAAAAAATGATTTAATTGTATTATTTGAAAATTTAAATACCGGTGTAAACTTAACTAGTGACGTTTGGTCGGCTCCACACGGTTTACCCGAATCGTACCTTTGCGTCACCGCTCATTGGGTGGATCCCAATTCATGGCAATTGATGAAACGTACGATTGCATTTGATCTTTTTCCGCATCCACACACCGGAGAATTTTTGTTTTACTTTTTAGATAATGTAATAAGTACTTTTAAATTAGAAAATAAACTTTTTTCAATTGCATTTGATAACGCCTCTAACAACACAACCGCGGTTGAAAAATTAAAATTAAAATATCTTCCGATTGCAAACGGTGATTTTTTCCATACTCGTTGTGTTGCACATATTATTAATTTAGTAGTGCAAGACGGACTATCCGGGCAATATGTTAATAACTTTATTACATCTTTTCGATTTATGTTACATGACGTTTTTAAAAAAAGTAGAAGAAGATATCAAGATTATAAACAACTTTGTAAGGATACGCACTCTAGATTTTTAGGTCCTAATTGGGATGTACCTACTCGGTGGAATTCGACTTGTCACATGTTTGAATGTGCTTTAAAACAAAAGGGCACTTTGAAAGCTTTTCATAATAGTCTTTCGGATAATGGTGAAGCCGACCCATTTCCGGATGCGGGTTGGGAGAATCTTCAACGTCTATCCGAGTTTCTTGAGGTTTTTAAAAACTCAACAACAAAATTATCGGGAGTTTATTATTCCACTAGTTATTCGGTGCTTCAAGAACTATATTTTATGTCTTTGAATTTTAAAAATTTTCAAAATAAAAATAATATGTTTAATCAAATGATAGAACCAATGAAAGAAAAGTTTAAAAAATATTTTAAGGACTTACCACCCGTTTTTACGTGTGCCGCCGCTTTAAATCCGTTTCTAAATGTTGCGGGGGTTGAATGTTTGATAGATGAGATAAATGACAATTTGGATATGCATGACGAAAACCCTGATTTTTCAAACGAGGCAAAAGAAAATTTTAATCATAGTTTGAAAACAATTTATAATTTTTATTTAAATAGATATGGGCCTAACGTAAACATAACCATGCCAAGCGGATCAACCTCAAGTGCTAGTACCTCGTTTAAAGACCCTGTTTTGACTATGTTGAATGTTGTTCGGGATGTGACGGCTAAACGTCAAAGAGGTAACACCCCAACAAGTGAGCTCGGTAGATATAGTGGAACGGATTTTATTTCCACTATGACTACCGAAGATTATCGTGCATTCGATATTTTGGCTTGGTGGAAAGGAAAAGAATCTCAATTTCCGATTCTTTCTGCTATGGCCCGTGATTTACTAAGCGTCCAAGCTTCTACGGTAGCTTCGGAATCTGCTTTTTCTCTTAGTGGCAGGGTAATATCATTACGAAGAACAAGACTAACTCCGGAAGCAGTGGAGATGTGCATTTGTTTAAAGGATCACTTAGACGCAACGGATCGTATACAAGACCAAACAAGCCTCGAAGACGAGATTACACTCGAAGCTAAAGTACATGATGAAGAGGTAGAAGACGGAGTATCTTCTGGCATATCCGATGAAGAATTAGCATTTGATCAAGCATCTCGTAGTAGATAAAATTAAACGATATTGTTATTTTTAAGTTGTTTTAATATTATATGTCTTTCATGTTCTTTTTAAATTTCTTTGTCATTCAAATGTTTTATATAAAAAGTATTTAATATTTGTATATTATAAGTGTAACATTTTCTACTCAAGATTTGTATATATTTATATATTAAGTTGTTTAAATTTTTGTCATTCAAGTGAACCCGGTTAGGAAAAGAAAAATAAAAAGAAAAAAAAAGGAAAGAAAATATAAGAAAAAAAAACATACGACCCGGTGTTCGACACACACACAAGAAAAGAAAAAAAGAAAAAAAAAAAAAAAAAAAAGGCAAAAACCCGGTTGAACCCGGGTTTCATACCCGAACCGAACCCGACCCGACCCTACCCGGGTATACCGGGTAGGGTTTGTATCTCGCTGAACCCGACCCGGGTTCGTACCCGGGTTCACCAATACCCGGGTACAAAAACCCGGTTGGGCCCAAACCCGGTTTTGTACCCGGGCCCGGGTCCGGCCCAAACCCGATTTGTGCAACTCTACAATCATACACCCATGAGTCCATGACCCATTCAGAAAGAGAGAAATTTATTTTTTAGTAAATTACACGGACAGTCCCGGGGTATACACGTATTGTAACTTTAGTCCCTACTTTTAATAACTTACGAATGCGGTTCTGTACTTTGTATGGTATACACAACCGGTAGTTCCCGACGCTAACAGATGTTAAATTTCTCAGTTAAGTCAATGTAAAATTACCAAAATACCCTTAAATAAAAAATAAAAAAACCCATAATTTAAATAAAACCAACCCACCCCTCTTCATCATCTTCTTCTAACTCACTAAGCTCTCTCTCTCTATCTCTCTAAAGTCTCTCTCTCTATAAAAACTCCATCTCTTTAAACTAAATCAACCCAAACCACCATCTGCAGTCGCACCACCACATCGCCACACCTATCGCCGCCTCCGGTCAACACCCACCTGCGACCACCACCTCCGGTCAACACACTACGACCACCACCTCGGTCAACACCAAGTTGAAACAGCCAATCGAACCTCATCGCCTTCCTCCTCTTGAAACCCAAATCTGGGGCGGCTAATCTTCTTCGACAACAAGCCCCGCCACAACCGCCTGAGTAACCGAGCTCCACCACAACCGCCATTCGTCTTCAATCATCGCCCATCGATGATGCCTGGAATGTTAGGGGTCGATTTCGCCGGAGTAATCGAGCCCCATCACAACCGTCGCTAAACTGCAGTCGTTTCTAGATTTGCCTTCCGGCGACATGCCGACATCCATCTTGACGAAGGCAGCAGATCCACTGTTGACCAAGAACGAATACTATCTTGATATCTTTACAAAACCCATTTGATTTTTGTTGGGGTATATTACTAGTTTCGGTATTTCAAATAATGATGATGTTTGATGATGGTGGTGGTGGTGATTGGTGATGGTGGTGGTGGTGGTATGCTGGTGGTAGTCTTATTGGTGTGGGGTGATGGCGTACACGAAACGAGAGGAGGGGTGGGTATTATTATTTTTAGTTAGTTTTAAGTATTTGTTAGAAGAGTATTTTGGTTATTTTTTAAAAGTTAACAGAAAAACTTAACCTCTGTTAATATCGGGGACTACAAGTGTGCATAACATTCATAGTTCAGGCCAACATATGTAATTTCTCAAAAGTAGAGACTAAAGATAAAATTTAAGCATACCCCATGAACTATTCGTGTAATTTACTCTTTTTTTGTGGGCCATGGGGCACGCGTTGTTTGTTGTTTTTTTTTTTGTGTGCGCGTTTTTTTAAACAGAGGATGTGTATTGATACCAAATCAACTAGTAAGGTGCTAGAATATTAATATTAATTAGAAATACATTAATTATAAATACATCAAGAGTCTATCATACTATTATATTAAATTACTCCATTCACTTTATGTTACATTGCATAAACACAATCTATTAGTCTATCACACTAAACTGTTTTAATTTATTCGTTTTCAAATTACCCATATCAATAGTCATTAGGATCACAGTTGTAACCTTTTTTCTTGTCGGCGTTCGGTGGACGGGATACGTTTAACCATGCTCGTTTGGATTGGCTTTCTTTTGTTATTTTCTATAAACTTTTGCGTAAACGTTGTGAAACATGGTCTAGAATTATGTTCCTAGTTAGACTTTTGATACATATAAGTGTGAAAGAGAGAGCTCTTGCCCATGTGAAAATTTGGATAAATCAACAACATTCAATGTTATATTTAAATTTATCCTATATTGCTTCTTGAGCTTGGCTTGTAACTTTGAGTCCTCATAGACTCAACTCGCCCTTGAGAATGTCACCACATCATGTTATGTCACAATGATACACTGACGTGGCCATTCTTAAAAAAATAAAAATAAAAATAAATTAGTTTTAGGTAATATAGCATCTGTACATACGAACATGATTTACAACTTATAGAACATGTAAAATAACATTTATTGAATAATATATATGGAATATTTTTGAATACTTTCAAAACTTATTATCAAACATTATATATAACACTAATTATCAAGTGATTTGTACTTAGAGGTGTGGCACCTCATGCTTATCAAGTGGTTTTGTACTTGAAAGTATTGTATCATGTGCTTAATGGTTTGTAATCACCTTTTATCTTCTTTTTTTAATCTTTATTTCAATCCAATACTTTTATATTTTTTTTTTACAATTTAGCCTAAACATTTTTTACTTTTAACTTTGGTCCCCCTATACTTTTCACATTTTACAATTTTTGTAATACGTTTGGTCTAGCTTTGCGAACTAACACGCCACAGCGTGTGTGTGTAGTTCAACGTGTTACGCATATTTTCATCGTTTAACGGACCGGTCGCAACGCGGTGGTCATAGATCGCTTACTTAATGCTTATATGTTTTGCTTATATGTTTTATGTTTTGTCAGTGTGGTTAAACGTTTTTAAATATACTATTCGTTATGTTTTATCTTTTTTTTTTGTTTTTATTATTTTTTTGATACGAGATTTTTCGGTGTTGTTTGTCGCTGACGATTATGTGCCATTGTTGCTAATTGGTACGGTTTTACGCACCCTACAGCGCTAGTGGCTTAATACTAGTTTTATGTTAATTGATAACAACATTCAAGTAACGTTAAAAAACAACTAAAGTTCAAACAATATATATTTAAAGTGGTATATAAACAAGGGACTTTTAAAAAAACATTAGACGCCTTAAATCCAAACAAGATATATTTAAATGAAAAGTTCAAATCATTATACATTAGAAGTTGGGTAAACAAGATAATCCATTCCTCAGTAAACGTAACACCCTAAAGATATATGGTAGATTTATAATTTTAATGTATTGAAACGTGAAAAGTTAAAAAACAAACAAACCCTGGGCTGTGATTGTGTCAACCCACAAATACTTGTATCATATTTGTGTTCACATGGCTTTTATGATTGCGGTCGTGCTCGGGTGTATGTAAAAGTTTTGCTGCCAGCCACAAAAACATCCCCTTTAACAAATATTAAAAGGTTATTATTATAACTACTGTAATTATTATTATTATCGTTGATTAATGAATTTAAAATGTTTTCCATATAAAATTATTAACAAATATTAAAAAGTTAGAAAAAAAACATTAAAAAAACAAGGAACGTAAAATTTGTAAGATTTGAAAAAAGCTAGTTTACGGATTGTAGTTAACCCTATAAGGGTATTCCCAACTCATCGCTTAGGACTCATCTCCAACCTTATTTTATATTTTCACAAATCAACATAAAAGTTTACTTCATCTCATCCCCATCCCTTTACGCTGTGTTCACGAGTTTCATTTAAGGAAATAAATGGAAGGAAATGAATGGAAAGTGAAAAATAATTATGTTCCTGAGTTTTTTTTAAGGAGGGAAATGAAAGGAAACAAAAAAACGTTGTGTTCCCGAGTTTTTTAAAGAAAGAAAATGGAAAGAAATGAAATGAAAATTTTTAATAATTTTCCTTTCTAACTTTCCTTCTAAAATGGAAGGAAATGGAAAGAAATGAAACGAAACACATGAAATTCTTATTTTCTTTTCATTTTCTTCGAACTCTAGAACACGAAAATTTTAAATGTGTTTTTTCTTTCTCGTCATTTATTTTCTCTCCTTAATTTTCTTTCTCTTTATTTCTTTTCTCTCGCTAATTTCTTTTCAATTTTTTTATTCTCTTCTTTCGTTTATTAAACTCGGGAACACAACGTAAGGGAAATAACACATAGCCCTCGTATTCGGGGTTCACTAATCATCCTCATATATGTTATTTAATTATTTTTTTTGTTGTTAAGAGTGGAAGGGAAAGAAAAATAATTAAGAGAGAATAATATAATATTTTTAATTGAATAGAGATAGATATAATAGACGTTTTTCATACTTCAAAAACAGTCACATGGACGCCTATTGATTTTGTCACCATTGGATGTGGATGTTTTTAATGTAATTGTTCTTCTACAAGAACATCAAAAAATGAATAGATGTGGGCCCAATGTACTATATGACAATGTTTTTTAATATGAGAAATAAAAATGAGTGATTAAAATAGAAAAGATGGTGATAATATGACAATGTTTTTTAGTTTCTTACTGGAATGATTTTTGAAGATTTTAAAGAACGTATGTTTTTTCTGACGTGTCATTTTACTAGTCATGTTTTAGTTGTTTTAAGACTTTTTATTGGTGATACTCTCATGTGTTTTGTATTATATAATAACAGAGACGCGCCTTTTTAAGTATTAATAAATGAGTTTTCGCGGGCACATATCATCAGCATCGTTTGGGAAAAGATGGTGCTGTGGTCTGGTACCTATAACCGAGGCATTCATTACATTATTACTATCAGTTCGGTCGCGAAATTCATACACATAGTGACTTGTTGTAGGCTAGCTACCTGCTTATATGCTTAGATTACTAAATCTGGATTTCATTACTATTACTTACTGTTTTCTGATAAACTTGTGAACTCACCAACCCTGTGTTTAGCATGTTTCTTTCAGGTTCAAAAGATGCGCACGATTAGGAACATCTCATCCATGCATTTATCATCATATGGGTCAAATGAACATCATTTTCTATGAACATTATTTAATTGTGTTGCGCCATTTTAAATTATGATCGATTTTGCTTCCTCAATTATTCTTATGTTTATATTATTAACTCTGTTTTTGGAAATTTCCAACGTTAACGAACAATTATATTTGTAATTGATGTGCGTTTGGTGTAACTAGTAGCTGAGATCTTGGTATGTCACACGCCTAACGGTCATGTTTGAAAGCACAAAAATGTATTGTGACACCTACATATATCCCACATTGGCCGTGAACAAGAGAGATTCCTGGTTCATAAGGAATGTCCAGTCTTTATTATCACCAACGCGTTTTGGGCGTATTGGCTGTGGATGAGAGAACTCCACAGTTAAGCGTGCTCAGGTGGTAGCAATCCAGGAATGGGTGACCTCCCTGGGAAGTTTTCACCTAGACAACCAAAAGCAAATCCGTGAGATCCTCGTGGCCAAAGTGGATAATATTGGTGGTATGAGAGGCCGGATGTTACAGTACGTTTAACCATGCTCATTTGGATTGGCTTTCTTTTGTTATTTTCTATAAACTTTTGTGTAAACGTAGTGAAACATGGTCTAAAATTATGTTCCCAGTTAGATTTTTGATACATATAAGTGTGAAAGAGAGAACTCTTGCCCATGTGAAAATTTGGATAAATCAACAACATTCATTGTTATATTTAAATTTATCCTATATTGCTTCTTGAGCTTGGCTTGTAACTTTGAGTCCTCATAGACTCAACTCGCCCTTGAGAATGTCAGCACATCATGTTATGTCACAATGATACACTGACGTGGCCATTCTTACAAAAAACTAAAAATAAATTAGTTTTAGGTAATATAGCATCTGTACATACGAACATGATTTACAACTTAATAGAACATGTAAAATAACATTTATTGAATAATATGTATGGAATGTTTTCGAATACTTTCAAAACATATTATCAAACATTATATATAACACTAATTATCAAGTGATTTGTACTTAGGGGTGTGGTACCTCATGCTTATCAAGTGGTTTTGTGCTTGAAAGTGTTGTATCATGTGCTTAATGGGTTGTAACCACCTTTTATCTTTTTTATTTAATCTTTATTTTAATCCAATACTTTTATAATTTTTTTTTACAATTTAGCCCAAACATTTTTTTACTTTTAACTTTGGTCCCTTATACTTTTTACATTTTACAAATTTTTGTAATACGTTTGGTCTAGCTTTGCGAACTAACACGCCACAGCGTGTGTGTGTAGTTCAACGTGTTACGCATATTTTTCATCGTTTAACGGACCGGTCGCAACGCGCTGGTCCTAGATCGCTTACTTAATGCTTTATATGTTTTATGTTTTGTCTGTGTGGTTAAACGTTTTTAAGTATACTATTCGTTATGTTTTATCTTTTGTTTTTGTTTTTTGATACGACTGACGATTGTGTGCCATTAGTGCTAATTGGTACGGTTTTACGCACCCTACAGCGCTAGTGGCTTAATACTAGTTTAATGTTAATTAATAACAACATTCAAGTAACGTTAAAAACAACTAAAGTTCAAACAATATATATTTAAAGTGGTATATAAACAAGGGACTTTTCAAAAAACATTAGACGCCTTAAATCCAAACAATATATATTTAAATGAAAAGTTCAAATCATTATACATCAGAAGTTGGTAAACAAGATAATCCATTCCACACTGAACGTAACACCCTAAAGATATATGGTAGATTTATAATTTTAATGTATTGAAACGTGAAAATTTAAAAAACAAACAAACCCGGGGCCGTGATTGTGTCAACCCACAAATACTTGTATCATGTTTGTGTTCACATGGCTTTTATGATTTGCAGTCGTGCTCGGATGTATGTAAAAGTTTTTGCTGCCAGCCATAAAAACATCCCTTTTAACAAATATTAAAAAGTTATTATTATTATTATCATTGATTATATGAATTTAAAATTGTTTTCCATATAAAACTATTAACAAATATTAAAAAGTTAAAAAAAACATTTAAAAAAAACAAGGAACCGTAAAATTTGTAAGATTTGAAAAAAGCTAGTTTATGGATTGTAGTTGACCCTATAAGGGTATTCCCAACTCATCGCTTAGGACTCATTTCCAACCTTATTTTTATATTTTCACAAATCAACATAAAAGTTTACTTCATCTCATCCCCATCCCCTTGTTCCCGAGTCTCATTTAAAGAAAAAAATGAAAGGAAATGAATGGAAAGTGAAAAATAATTATGTTTCTGAGTTTTTTTTAAGGAGGGAAATGAAAGAAAACAAAAAAACGTTGTGTTCCCGAGTTTTTTAAACGAAGGTTATGGAAAGAAATGAAATGAAAATTTTTAATAATTTTCCCTTCTAACTTTCCTTCCAAAATGGAAGGATATGGAAAGAAATAAAACGAAACACATAAAATTCTTATTTTTTTCATTTTCTTCGAACTCTGGAACACGAAAATTTTAAATGTGTTTTTCTTTCTCGTCATTTATTTTCTCTCCTTAATTTCCTTTCTCTTTATTTCTTTTCTCTCGCTAATTTCTTTTAAATTTTTTTATTTTCTCTTCTTTCGTTTATTAAACTCGGGAACACAACGTAAGGGAAATAACACATAGCCCTCGTATTCGGGGTTCACTAATCATCCTCATATCTGTTATTTAATTATTTTTTTTGTTGTTAAGAGTGGAAGAGAAAGAAAAATAATTAAGAGAGAATAATATAATATTTTTTAATTGAATAGAGATAGATATAATAGACGTTTTTCATACTTCAAAAACAGTCACATGGACAGCTATTGATTTTGTCATCATTGGATGTGGATGTTTTTAATGCAATTGTTCTTCCACAAGGACACCAAAAAATGAATAGATGTGGGCTCAATGTACTATATAACAATATTTTTTAATATGAGAAAAAAAATGAGTGATTAAAAATAAAAAGATGGTGATAATATGATAATGTTTTTTAGTTTCTTACAGGAATGATTTTTAAAGATTTTAAAAAACGTATGTTTTTTCTGACGTGTCATTTTACTAGTCGTGTTTTTAGTTGTTTTTAAGATTTTTTATTGGTGATACTCTCATGTGTTTTGTATTATATAATAACAGAGACGCGCCTTTTTAAGTATTAATAAATGAGTTTTCGCGGGCACATATCATCAGCATCGTTTGGGAGAAGATCTTCTGCAACTGCAAAAAGATCTCGAAGATCGAAAGATCTTCTGCAACGGCAAAAAGATCTCGAATATCATCCAACATCTACTATTTATTATGCTCGCTCCATCCACGTTCTTCAAGCATTTCTTCTTCTTCTTTTCAACTACGGTTACTGTACATCAATCGGTTGAATGATTCCGCTTTTAGGGCTGTGAACCCCTCGATCGATTCAACGATTCTGTTGCTTTTCATCTCCTCCGGCGAACCCCCAATCTTCCACCGTCAAACACCTCTTCTCCGGCAGACATCACCGTTCTCGTCCATTCTCCCCCTTTAACCTGATTTCTCGATCACGAGGATTATTGAGGTTTTCAAATACCCTTATAGTACATCAATCGATTCAATGATCCTGCTTCCAAATTGATCGAGTCAATGATTCTGTTGCTTTTCATCTTCTCCGGCGAACCCCCAATCTTCCACGGTAACACACCTCTTCTCCGGCAGACATCACCGTTTTCGTCCATTCTCCCCCTTTAACCTGATTTCCAGATCACGAGGACTTTAGGGTTTTGGGGTTTTCAAATACCCTTATTGTACATCAATCGATTCAATGATTCTGCTTCTAGGTCGATCGACTCAATGATTCTGTTGCTTTTCATCTTCTCCGGCGAACCCCCAATCTTCCACAGTAACACACCGTTCTCGTCCATTCTCCCCCTTTAACCTAATCTCCTGATCACGAGGATTTCAGGGTTTTTGGGGTTTCTAGTCACGATACTTTGATTTACATAATTTATTTTCGTTAACCCCTCGTTCGATTGAACGACTCTGTTGCTTTAAATCTTCTCCGGCAGACGTCACCGTTCTCGTCCCTTCTCCCCCCTTTACTCATCACGAGGATTTTAGGGTTTTCAGGTCACGATACTTCGTTTAACATCATTATTTTCTCGTAGGAATCTCATCCTTTTACCCAGGTTCTAAATTGATTTCTTACACACGTGTCTGTCCATCCATTATTAGTGCATTCGTATTGATTTACATTATTTATAATTTGTTATTCTTTTTTAGTAAGGAACCACATGTGTCTTTTTTATTAAATTATTATATTATGGTTTAATCATTCCGATGCAGTTTTCGTGCTTTAGCCGTGAGTTTGGGCAGTGGACGTTGTTGAAGGGTCTACAAATTTTAATCTTGCAGTTGTTGCCAAAGATTTTAGCCCAGGTGAGTCTTGTTACTTCTTTTCAAGTGTATAAAAACCAGACAAAATATTTAATCATGAATTATATTATATACTATGGGTAATCTGAAACATAATTAGCTTACTATAGATACAACACAGTTTCGTTTGACTGATGATGAAGGCACATCAAGACATCAAGTGAAGACAGATGTTTTAGAATGTCTATCAACAGTCTTGGAGTTGAAACACATGTTAATAATGCGTGGGAGGATGTTCAGAAATGGGTGAGCTTAAACTTTATTAATAAGAGTAAGCGGTTTATGATTCGCATGTTGGATTTTTTTTTTTAATTTTCTTTTTTGCTTGCATCTAAAGATAGTTGCCATTGTTACTAATCTTGTTATTGTGTGTTTTGTCGTTGTTTTCGTAACATTTTACACGCTAGTTTCTGTTATCACCTGTCTTTTGTTTCTCTTATCTGCAGAACAGGTTAAGCATAACACACAACTGTGCACAAACATTCATTTAATGAACAATGTGAGGGAAATGACGAGGAAATATGGTGAAGGATCTGTTATACTAATTGTTTTGGCTATTTATATTAAGAACAAGTTCATATTTGGTCAATTGTAAACCATTTTTGGTTATTACTAGTGAATCGCTTACTCATCTTTGTGTTATCAAACATGATCCAGAAGTGAATGAGCATCATTATCAAACGTGTTGATCTGCGCAGAAGGTAAAAGCTCAGATTCTTGCTTTGTAGATTTACTGTACTAATTTATTGACTATATTCAATTTGATTCTTCAGGCTAATTTAGTTTTCAACAGTTAATTTGGTAAAAACATTCATTCATTGTTTGATTTGTATCGTGTTCTGGGCCACCCTTGGTTATTGTGTTATTCTGTTTGGCTTTCTTTATAAAGAAGGTGGGCGAGCACCGGGTTGAATATTGATGTTACATCAGCAGTTAATTGTTTTAGTTTCTATGATTAGTTTTTGTTTTTACTTTTTGATTGTAGGATATCAAGTATAATTTTAATGTCAGATTGATCCAGATGGGAGTGAGGAGAAAAATTTGGAAAGTAGTATCACTTCTTGCTGAGCTCAAGGATGGGAAGCTGTCCTTCTTCTCAAGAAGAATCAATTGCTAAAGAATCTATGACTAGACGGGCATGTGTTTTTGGTTCTTGAATAAATGAAGTCAACTATAGTTCTGAGCTGTTTTCTAATCTTTAGTTTGAGTTATTTATTTATTTATCTCATCGAGTTTCGTTACAGGAAGCAGAAGCTAACATAGATAACAAGAGTTCAGATTAACAACTTCAAGCATCATCATTGCTAGCTGCACAGGTTTGCCTTTTCTCTCCCTTACACCCATAAAAACACACATACACTCATTTAATAATAATAATAACATATCAGAGGGATCTAGTTCAGTTGTTTATGCTAGCAAAACAATCTTTCATAGGTTCCCTATGGTGGATTTCTTTTAGAATAGGTATGGTTTCAATCTTTTTGTGTTCTAGTATACTAATTTTTATATAGGTAAGATATAATATTCACATCAAATCCTTAATACATGTGTTGCCTTCCTTTGTTGTATGTGTACCACTTCACCATGTAAATACCCATTTTGTCCAACTGTTATAAATTTGGCACCAGGAAAAAAGTTATTCTGTTCTAAAGAAAGGTATTTGGTTATGTATAATATGAAAAATGTTGTATTACATAGTTTTGGCTAATAGATGGAAATCATGTGTAGGACGGACAGGCTTATGCACATTTATAAAAAGATTTAATCTAGAAAGAATATTCAGTTAAAGAAATCAGGCTACGCAACAGAAGTTACGAACTTCATCTGATCTAAAGGTATTTGTCATTGTTACTAATCTTGTTATTGTGTAATTTGTCTTTTGTTTCTCTTATCTGCAGGACAGGTTAAACATAACAAAAACTGTGCACAAATATCCAGTTAACAAACATTGGTGAGGAATATGGTGAAGGATCTGTTACCCTAAATGTTCTGGTAAAGTGCAGGGATGCAGTTCTCGTTGTAAATCTCTAGGCTCCTTGGCGCTATTGGGACAACCATCTGGTAAATAGCAGGCATGTAGTTCTGATTTGTTGCTCTAAATTACTCTTCACTTCTTCATTTGATTGCGACATACCTAACATTTCCTTTTTTAATATCGTGTTAAAAAGCTCATGGGATAAGGCTGCCAAAATATTGAAAGGTTTAAATTATTACTTATTTATCATAAGAACAAGTTTATATTCACTAGTTGTATTTTGATCGAGAGTTCTGATAGCCTGATTATCTTCAGATTTGTCGTACTGTTTTTGAAACTTTGGATAAGTTTGACTAATTTAATGATCAAGATATTGAAACTAGGGTGTCAAGAATTTTTCGAATAAACTTCCAACAATCTTTTCTATGACGCATGCTGCTGGTAATCTTATAATTTCACGGCAGTCACGGGCCCACTCATTTGATGCTTCCTTCATGAACTTGTGACATGTATATTCTATATTTTTTTGGTAAGAAAATCACTCCATCCCCAAGGTCCACATTCTTCAACGATTTCTGCTTCTTATATCGATCGATTCAAGTTCAGCTGATCTATTGATATGTGGACTTTATCTAAGTTCTTTCCATACACATTTATTAATTCATCTTTACTAGGGCATTCATATGGATTTGCATTATTTATAATATCATATCTATATTATACTTTTCTGTAAGGGATTAGATGTGACTTTTTTTATTGTATTATGGTTGAATCACTCCTGTGCAGTTTTCCGGCTTTATCCTGTGAGTTTGCATCCATGGACCTGAGTGATGTTCTGGGAATTGTAAGTTTTTTAATCTTATTTATTTATAGTAATGTTGCTGTCTATATATATGTATGTATATGTAAGTTTGATAAAATTAGTTTGAGTGTTGAAAATATGTCTAGAAGTCTTCTGTAGAAAGAATCTTTAAATATATCAAAACGAAAAATAGAAATCTTTCGTAATTGTCCGGCATGCTTCAAGCATAAGAGTTTATATCCAGTTGAATTAAAGTAACCCCTGAACAAGTTCAGAGGGCTTGTTTGATTTTTTGCAGGATGTATAAGTTTACAACTCAGGATGATGTTAAACTGCCGGAAGCTAATAATTATTTGGTTCTGTTAACTGCTCTATATTTTTCTACTTATATAAATTGTTATCTAATAATTATTTCTATTGGATTCACCCACTACATACAAGGTTATCTATCTATTCGCATCTTCCTTAAGGGCTGTGATGCTAGGTACTATTCGGTAAGTTCACTTGTGTGCTCATATACTCGCCATTTTCCATACGATTCAGTCATACACATATGCACAACAATCGGTCCTGGGCCCAGAATGAGAAAGCATTGCTCCTAATATTGTTATTGAGACTCCCTGTCCTTGGCAAAGACTGATTAGGCGTTAAGGTCCAGTACCTAAAGATATTTTTCCATGTTATTTCTAAGTAATTTTGAGGTATCTTTCATTTCTGTCATCACCTGTCTTTTGTTTTTCTTATCTCCAGAACAGGTTAAACATAACCAAAACCTTGTGCAGATATTCAATTATCGGACATCTATGTTCTATTTGCTCTGAGTTTGACTCTGGAGTGGTTTATTATTGACTCAAACATGATGAGGAAAAAGGCAAGGAATATGGTGAATGATCTGTTACTCTAAATGCAGTAGTATGTTAACTTGTTTGACTTTAGCAACATCTTGCTATTACTATAAGATAAAGGTCTAAGTTATTGTCTATTTATCTTTAGAACAAATTTATATATGGTAGACTGTAAGCCATTTCTGGTTATTACTATTAATTATGTCTTCATCTTTGTGTTATCAGACATGAGCAGTAAGTGCATGACCGTATCATTATGGGGAAGGTTGACTGAACTGAAGATGTCGATCTGTGTAAGGTAAATGATCAAATTTTTACTTAAAAGCGGATTATAATATTAATTTATTTCAATATATTCTATTTGATTTTTTTTTTCACAAATATAGTTTTTTTAGTGTTTCTTTGGCATTATTTTATTTATATCATGCTTTTGGCCACTCTTTTTATTCGTTTTCTGCTCTAATTCTTCTAATTATATTCATTATTTATTGTTTATTTCTGTTGGATCTTAGTCACCACATTCAAGGTTATCCATCTATTCGCATACAAGGTAAGTCACTTGTGTATTCTTTTTCATATACTTAAAACTTCAGTATGATTGATTCTCCTTTTTATATGCTTTTAGAGTCTTACATGCATCTAGATCAGATACTTACATGCGTAGTTTGAGTACCCACCCCCCTAGCATTTCAAAAGATGTGCAAGAATTAGTCTTGGGTCCTGCCTGAGAAAGCACAGTCAACCGAGGCCAAAATATACAAATTGCTACTAATATTACGGTTGAAACTCCCGACTTTAGGCAAATCCCGTTTAGGACTTTCTTAAATGCCCAGTAATTTAAAGTTTCTTTTAAAAAGTTTTTGCGCATGTTTTATATGAGTAAGTTTTTGATTTTTGTATACCGGTCAATATCTTTTATGCTTAATAGAACTATTTTGAGGTATTGTTAAAGAATATGCTTATTCTTCAACGGAACTTTTCTTGCAATTTGAAACTTAAAATCTAAAATTTGTGTTTTAACTCGATGCATTTTTTAAAATACAACTTAAAAATATAACTGTATTAATATTTAAAAAAAATAAAAAGTAGGATTAGGCTTAGCTAGGACGGATTGGAACCAGCCATTGCAAATGTGGGTATTACATGGAAACAGACTTATTTTAATATTTTATATATTGGCTAATTGGATATGCACTGATCTGATTCCTGATGTTACATTACTTGCTGTTTTGAATCTGATTTTGTTTACCATATTTTCTTTGTGAAATGCTCTCAATCGCCTTTGTCTTTATAAGCATGGGCACCACGAACATGAATTTTATTATGGAACGAGATACTCACAGCTTGGTGAAGGTACGAATAATATATTTCACTTTCATATTTTTTTAACACTTAAAGCAATAAAGGAATGCTAATTTAAGATCAGGTTTCTCTCAGACAATGGAGGATAAATATGGCGAAGCTACATAGCCCTAAAAGACCACCACGTTAAGCAGGATGTAGACCCGAATTGTTTGTAGGGTCAGGAAGGTAAACCTGTAATAGAGGTGGAAAAACAGGCAGGGTCAAGCTGCTGGGGAATACAGGTTTGGCTCAAGATATATAATCCTATAGAACATGTTAAAACGGGTTAGGGTTTGTTGAAGCGTAACCATTCTCTGTTAATTGATGTATTTAAATATAATTACAAAAACTACATTATTAGAATTATAATTTATTTTTGTTAAAAGCAGTTTTGAAGGTTTTGTGCATTTGGGTAATCTATGACACAAGGTTTGGTAATCTTGTAATTTCAGTCTGTTCGGGCACCCAGTCATTTGCTGCTTTTATGATGGACATGCCGCATGTAATTTTTGTTTTTTTCCCTTTCGTAGGAAAATCACATCAAGGGTGATGATGGATACAAAAAGTACTTTACATTGGTGCAAGTCATGCCAATTTAATGGCAAGTCATTCCCCGCTGAACCAACTAAGATGGTGTTGCTAGAGCATTATCTTCAACTTATGAAAACCGAGGTAATTAGGTAATCTCATCTTCTGATTGATGATTACGAGTTTACAACACCGTAGTTTGATACATGCTTTGTCGATCCTGTTGTGAAATTTTTGGAAGATAGACTCACTTGCGTGTAATTTATTTTCTTTACTGGTATTTTGATCCTGATTATGTTTAGATTTTTCGTACCTTTTTAAAATTTTGGTTAAGTGTGATTAACCGAATGATCAATGGATCAAGATATTGAAACTATAAATCTTTTTAGATCTAACCCAGCAATATTTTTGTAAACATCAGTTACCACTTTGACTATTGAATGTTCAAAATTGTTATTCAATCCTTAGATGAGCGAGTGTTCTGTTAGTGACCACAGAAGTGGTTCTTGCTTTGAATTTTAGTACTATTATACTGTAGCATTGAATTAAGAAGATAGAATATCAATGGACTTTAATGCTTGAAGGTAAGCAATTCATTTACATATTAATGTATTTTATCTTTATTTGACTATATCTTATTTGATAAATATAGTTTTCTATTGTTTCTTTGGGTATACTCATAATGCATTATTTGATTTATATCATGTTTCGGACACTCTAGGTTTTTGTGTTATTCTGTTTTCTGCGTATTAGTAGTGGCTCGAGTTCATTGCTCCATATTTTTGTACTTATCCATCTATTCACATATTCCTTAAAGGGCTGCAATGCTAGGTAAGTTCACTTGTGTATTCTTTTTCGTATACTTGCCAAATTCTGTATGATTCATTCTTCCGTTGATGGTTGTATTGTCTTACGCACATGCAACTGAATCAACTATTCACTTGTGTCGTTTATTTCCATTGGATCTCAGTCACCACATTCAAGATTATCTATCTATTCGCATACAAGGTAACTCGTGTATTCTTTTTCATATACTTAAAACTTCAGTATGATTGATTCTCCTTTTTATATGCTTTTATAGTCTGACATGCATCTAGATCAAATAATTACATGCGTAGTTTGAGTACCCACCCCACTAGCATTTCAAAAGATGTGCAAGAATTAGTCTTGGTCCCGTTTAGGCCTTTCTTAAATGCCCAGTAATTTAAAGTTTCTTCTAAAAGTTTTTTGGCATGTTTTTATATGATTAACTTTTTGATTTTTTGTATACCGGTCAATATTTTTTATGCTTTATAAAACTATTTTGAGGTATTGTTAAACAATATGCTTATTCTTCATACAACGGAACTGTTCTTAGATTTTGAAACTTAAAATGTACAATTTGTTTTTTAACTCTATACATTTTTTAAAATACAACTTAAGAATATAACTTTATTAATATTTAAAAGAAATAAAAAGTAGGATTAGGCCCAGCTAGGACGGATTGGAACCAGCTATTGCAAATGTGGGTATTACATGGAAACATACTTATTCTAATATTTTATATATTGGCTAATTGGAGCATGCACTGATCTGATCCCTGATGTTACATTAGTTGCTGTTTTGAATCTAATTTTGTTTTCCATATTTTCTTTATGAAATGCTCTCATTGGCCTTTGTCTTTATAAGCATGGGCACCACGAACATGAATTTTATTATGGGTGGAGATACTCACAACTTGGTGAAGGTACGAATAATATATTTCACTATCATAATTTTTTAACACATAAAGCAATAAATGAATGCTAATTTAAGATCAGGTTTCTCTACAGACAATGGAGGATAAATCTGGCAAAACTACATAGCCCTAAAACACCTGCAACACGTTATGCAGGATGTTGACCTGAATTGTTTGTAGGGTCAAGAAGGTAAACCTATAATAGAGGTGGAAAAACAGGCAGTGTCAAGCTGCTGGAGAATACGGGTTTGGCTCAAGATATATAATCCTATAGAACATGTTAAAACGGGTTAGGGTTTGTTGAAGCGTAACCATTCTCTGTTAATTGATGTATTTAAATATAATAATTACAAAAACTATATTATTAGAATTATAATTTATTTTTGTTAAAAGCAGTTTTGAAGGTTTTATGCATTTGGGTAATGTATGACATAGGGTTTGGTAATCTTGTAATTTCAATCTGTTCAGGCGCCCAGTCATTTGATGCTTTCGTGATGGACATGCCACATTTAATTTCTGTTTTTTTTTCCTTGTGTAGGAAAATCACATCAAGGGTGATGATGGGTACCAAAAGTGCCTTACATTGGTGCAAATCATGCCAAATTAATGGCATGTCATTCCCCGCTGAACCAACTAAGATGGTTTTGCTAGAGCATTATCTTCAACTTATGAAAACCGAGGTAATTAGGTAATCTCATCTTCTAATTGATGATTACGAGTTTACAACACCGTAGTTTGATACATGCTTTATCCATCCTGTTGTGAAATTTTGGAAGATAGACTTGCAAAATATTTTGTTTCTCACTTATAATTTGTTTCTTTATTGGTATTTTGATCCTGATTATGTTTAGATTTTTCGTACCTTTTTAAAATTTTGGATAAGAGTGATTAACTGAATGATCAACGGATCAAGATATTGAACTATAAATCTTTTTAGATCTAACCCAGCAATATTTTTGTAAACATCAGTTACCACTTTGACTGAATGTTCAAAATTGTTATTCAATCCTTAGATTAGCGAGTGTTCTGTTTGTGACCACAGAAGTGGTTCTTGCTTTTAATTTTATTACTATTATACTGTTGCATTGAATCAAGAAGATAGAATATCAAGGGACTTCAAAGCTTAAAGGTAAGCAATTCATTTACATATTAATGTATTTTATCTTTATTTGACTATATCTTATTTGATAAATATAGTTTTCTATTGTTTCTTTGGTTATACACATAGTGCATTATTTGATTTATATCATGTTTCGGACACTCTAGGTCTTTGTGTTATTATGTTTTCTGCGTATTAGTAGTTGCTTGAGTTCATTGCTCCATATTTTTGTACTTATCCATCTATTCACATATTCCTTAAAGGGCTGCAATGCTAGGTAAGTTCACTGGTGTATTCTTTTTCGTATACTTTTTCGTATACTTTTTCGTATCCATCTTTTTCATTGCTCCTATTTTTTTTTTTGAATGAGGGATGAGCATGTGCACACCATGAACATGAATCGTATGCAAACAAAGATACTGCAAGCTTGGTGATGGTATGAATATATATTCCCACCTTAAATTTTTTTATGCAAAAAGCAATAAATGAATGCTAATTCAGGTTCTGGTTCCCTACGAACAATGTAGGAATTGCTTGCCCCAATCACATTGGGGTTACCAAATCTGGCGTGAATGCTAAAAGACCTGCAGTATGTGAAACAAATGTAGAGCTGAAGGGTATGTAAAAGTCTAGAAAGGTAAACCACACTAGAGGTGGCAAAACGGGCTGGTCGAGTCGGTTGGGTAAATAGTCAATAGGGTTCGTGTCAAAATACGTAATTACAAAATCTATTTTATCATAATATATGTATATTTTTGTTGAAAAAGCCGTTTTGGAAGTTTTATGCATTTGGGTACACGTTGAATAAAACTTCAAACCATCTCTATGACACAGGTTCTGGTAATCTTGTAATATTAGCTTGTTCAGCGTCCCACTCATTTGCTGCTCCTCCGATGAACATGTTACATGTAAGTTTTGATTTTTCCTTTGAAAAGAAATCACTCCAAGGGTGATGAGTATATCAAAACAATACTACCTTAGATTGGTTCAAGTCTTGCCAATTTATATGGCAAGTCATATCTCACTAACCCAAATGATCATGCAAACATTACCTGTAAGCTCTCATGACATATTGTTTTTCCAAAATTGTATGAAAACAAAAAAAATCTATAGGCACTGTAGAGTTGACTTAGTTCTATCTAGTTAATTTGTTTGACTTTTAAAATAAAGCAGGTGGACTAGACTGGCATGTGTTGGTTCTTGGATAAATGAAGTCAGCATGAGTTCTGAATTGTTTTCTAATCTTTAGTATGTGTTATATATTGATTGATCTGATTAAGTTCTGTTACAGGAAGCAGAAGCTAGTATAGATAACAAAAGAATATTGATCTACGACTTCAAGCATCATCATCGGATGCTGCAGAGGTTTGACTTTTCTCTCCTTTACACCCACAAAAAACACATATAATATATAAAGACATGTTCAATTTACAGCTCACCCTAAACGTGCACAACAATTGGTCCTGGGCTCGACCTGACAAAGCATTGTTAGCCAAGCCCAAATTTTGCACATTGCTACTCCCGGTCCTTGGCAAAGCCCGGTAAGGCTTGAATGTGTAGTTCCTGATCCCCACTAAATAAACGTTTTTTGCAGGTATATATGAGTAATTTTTTTGAAGAAAAACTTCCTATACTTTTTAATATTTTTACAAGTTAGTTACCTTTCACCTAAATTAAGTGTAAAATTTTCTTTTTTATGCTTTATAAAATTATCTTGACATATTGTTAGAAATTATATTCTTATACTTGATACAATGAAAGTGCACTTAAAATTTAAAATTCTTGTAGCCGAGCCCAAATTTTGCACATTGCTACTCCCGGTCCTTGGCAAAGCCCGGTAAGGCTTGAACGTGTAGTTCCTGATCCCCACTAAATAAACGTTTTTTTGCAGGTTTATATGAGTAATTTTTTTGAAGAAAAACTTCCTATACTTTTTAATATTTTTACAAGTTAGTTACCTTTCACCTAAATTAAGTGTAAAATTTTCTTTTTTATGCTTTATAAAATTATCTTGACATATTGTTAGAAATTATATTCTTATACTTGATACAATGAAAGTGCACTTAAAATTTAAAATTCTTGTTTTAACTTGATATATTTGGGAAAGTAAACAACAAAACAAAACATCAACTCATAGAAATGCTATTTGTAGGGTCCGGGAGGGGTAGGGTGGGGCAAGCCTTTCCTTTATCCAAAGGGATAAAGAGATTTTTTTTATAAAGTACAATCTAAATATTTAACTTTTTAATTAATGGTTTAAACAAAAAAAAAAAAACTGAAAAATAGGCGGGCGGGTAAGAAAGCCAAGTGCAAAAACTGATTGTATATTTTGGCTAAATGGATCTTGTACTGATATCCTCAATGTTACAAACTACAATGTTTTGAATCTTACTTCATAGACTGTATTTTTTTTATGAAATACTTTCAGTCACCTATTGTTTCTATGAATCACTAATGAGCATGAGCACCATGAACACAAATCTTATTATAGGGATCTAGATATTGATGGCTTGGAGAAAGTAAGAACAATATTTTTCACGTTCAGTCTTTTATGCAAAACCAATAAATGATTACTGATTTAAGATCTACAGACAATGGAGGAATTGGTTGCACCAATGGCAGTGGAGTTGTCAAATAGAATTTTGATTGAATGTTCTGCCATTACGATTGTTGCAACCAATTCCTGTAAAGATTGTTGTGCATGTTTAGAAATCATATATAAGAGACACCAAACACTAAATTCATGTAAGGATTGAATAATAATTTATACAATCAGTTATCAAAGTAGCAACTGAAGTTTACTAACATGCACAGAAAGCTTTGTGACTTTGTTCTTAAAAGATTGTTGTGTATATGTTATGACTTGCTTTCTAGTTTTCATTTTACTTGATTCCTATTGATATTGAACTTGTTATCGTTTATAGTTTTCAAAAACTTATATATTATCATTTCAACGCTACATGCCTACCCTCTTTTACTTATGATTTCTCTTCGATTCTTTTTCAAAGCTAATAGATTTCTAGCTTCTACATCAGCACATTATTTATCTATATATTTCCATCAATCCTAGTGATTTAACCAATTGAATTTTTGTATCACTTGATTTAGATCATTTAACTTGTGTTTGACACGTACATTAGGCGTATTTATTATTGTTATTATTTTTGTCTTTGTTTTTGCATCCAAGACATTAGGCGTATTTATTATTTTTAATGATTGCTGAAAAGTTTAAGACTTGTATCCTCTAATTGCACTTCTATGTTGCTGAAATCGAACCCTCCGCAGCCGGTCCTCACCCTGCACCGGTGACAACCACCAGCACACTATAGTCGACAATCGCCCAACCGCAGTGCTTCGAATCTCCAAGAACTAAGGTTGGTTTTTCTCTTACTTTTTTTGTCATTTTAATGTTATTATTTATTTGATAATTAATCTTTAGATGTTGCTCATGCTTGAAATCAAATTAGTCTCGAATGTGGTGCACTTCACATCAACTAACTCATATCCATTTAGCAAAGTTCCTTTTGGTCTCATGTAAATCTATACTAACTTAAATGATTTGATGACACTATTATATAGAGTGCGTCATCTTCTAAGATTATATATTTTGGGCCAAAAGTACAACAGTGCTTATAAGAACCGTAGAGTTAATCACACTTAAACAAATTTATTATGTTGCCAAAAACATATCTATGAGCAAAAGCTTGTTGTGATGGGTTACATTTCTCAACTTTTTTTCCATTTCTTAGTAGGTTTGAATATTGATGTTTGCTACTTAGGTAACTTAATTGGGTCACCTAACATTTATTATGGAGTAAGATTCTAATAACTTAATTAAATTAAAGCATTTGAAAAGTGTTGTAGGGATTTAAAAGTGTTGGTCTTCTATTTGATGAATATCAGGTACGAGAAACAAGTCCAGTTGAATGATTTCTTTATGGAATGATAGAGAGCCAAATGGTTACAAAGAAATAAACTAGAGTTTCCGACTGATTTTGAACTATTAAACATAATCCTACTGCCCTCCTTTAAATAAGAAAGGTATCTAACTAACTTGCTGTAAACTAGGTCCACTGTCTCCTAGATTTCAGCCTATTCTAACTTGCATAATTTTGCACGTTGGACCATAGGAACGGGTCAACATTCCCTCCTTTGATGTTGACCTCCTTCACATATTCAACGCCCATGAAGGTTCTTATCTCAATGAATTTAACTAATAGATAGCTATTCCAGTTGTGTCGTGTCGGTCTTCAACATCTGTACCGTAGCTAAAAGTGTTCCATTGCCTGTCTTTTGATACCTCAACCATTACCCACTTGTACCTCTTATATATCTTAGAATCTGTTTGACAACTTAGACTGACTTGCCTTTTGGACCTGTATAAATCTGCTCACAATCCCAGCTAAGTAGTTAAGACCAGGCTGCTTGTGTATTAATTATCTCCAATAATTCTTCGCTACTAAGTTGAGTCCCTTGATCCCCCGTCTTCATTTTTAGTCAACAGTAGTTTGGGATCCATTGGCCATTTAGCTACATTACTCTTTACTCATTAACATCAACAATTCTATACCAAGGTAATAGGTTAGTCTATCTAAATCTTTCTAGCTAATTGTTGTTAACCGATATATATATATCGGTTGTATATCTTGTATATATTTGAATTGTATTTATCTTTGTGGATTGATAGTGTTTCCTTTATTATAGGGTAGTTGGTTAGGATCCTATTGGTATATATGTACATTATTTGGTACCTCAGAAATTCATTGAGAGTTCTCAGAATTACATGGTATCAGAGCAATCTTGCTCTGAACCCCAATTCCGTTGCAGCTGCAGACAGCCACGGCTCCTGCCGCCGCCGTAACCGTTCCCTGAGCACCTTCGATCCGATCTCCTCGGTTGTTACCTAGCCCCCTCATCAACATGGGTGGCAACCCTGAATAGTCTAGCAAGGCTGACCATTCCAGGTCCAAATCGGCAGCGGTTTAGCCCTTTTATTCGGTCTACACAGTAACAGACATCCAAAAGAAAGTTTGTGTCTTTCATGGAACTAAACTTTCTTACTCATCGTGGGTAAAACTGTTTCTCCTACATGCTCGTGGCTATAAAGTCCTTGATCATATCGACGGGGTCAAACCACCGGCTGAAACAGACCCTACGTATGCATCCTGGTCGGAGATAGACTCGATCGTCCTTTAGTGGATCTACGGTACACTATCCGACGACCTGCTGGTTTGAGTGCTTGAGCAAGAGTCAACATCATTTGAAGCCTGGAAACATGTCAAGAACTTGTTCCTTGGAAGAGTACTGTCAGAAACTTGAGACCCTTGCAGATCAGTTTTTTGACGTGGAATCGCCTTGTCCTTCAACTTATCCGTGGCTTGCCCTCGGAATTCGACAATGTCGCTTCTCACCTTGACCAAACACTCCCTTGGGAAACAGCTTGCAACATGCTTCACCTTGAACAAGATCTTCAGAAGCAGGAGATGGTTTCAAACTTATCGCCCTGGCAGCCACGACTACCGTGCCTGTGACTTCATCCACCACCCGGCGCCCTACCAACCCTCGTAATGGCCGCAATCGAGGGGTCTCACAACAGCGCAGGAATGGACCAACCCGCGGTACTAACCGGTCTCAGACTCCATCAATGCAGCCCAACACTCGAGCTTCCTCACAACAGCCGCCATGGGCCTCTTCTTCCACCTCCAAACAGCCTTGGTCTACTTCCCCAACCCACATCAACAGCCTTATTCGGCCCTATGGTGGGCCTCACCTCCACCCTACCCATACCCTACTCAAGGGTGGACTACACCTTGGCATCCAGGACTGTGGCCGCCCTCTTACAGGCCAGCTTTAACCTAGCAGTCCGGCACCACCCGACAGTCTCCACAGGCCCATGTTTCTGATTATAGCCCACCGGAACCTACTGATTTGGGTGAAGCTCTTAATGTAATGACTTTAGACAACGATGATACTCAATGCTTCATGGACACAGGAGCAACAGATCACCTTAGTGTGGATCCAGGTATAGTTTCCAACCCTTTCATGTGTAGTTTTATTAAGTTCATATTCATTGGAAATGGCCAACAATGCCTTGGGTCAGGTAACACTACCTTCCCACACTCCCCTACCACCTTTACCCTTAACAATGTCCTTTACACACCAAACATCATTAAAAACCTTATTTCTGTCAAAAGTTCACCATTGATAATTGTGTTTCTATCGAGTCTGGGCCATATGGTTTTTTTGTGAAGGACTTCAAGAGTGGGAAGATTTTGACCCGCCACAACAGTGACGGCCACCTCTACTCTGTCATCGCTCTTACTCCAGCCTCGGTATCCGCTCACTTGTGGACTTCTCCTTTTACTAGTAAAGCCTGTTATAAACTTTATATGGTTTTAATTGATGACTTTACTAATTACACATGGGTATATCCTCTTAAATTCAATTTTGAAATGATCACCAAATATGCTACATTCTATAACTACATTAAAACCCAATTCAACCTATCCATCAAAGCCATTCAATGTGACAAAGGGTGCGAATTTGATAACCATCAATTACACACCCTTGCATCTAAACAGGGCATTCAGCTTCGCTTCTCGTGTCCACACACTTCCCACAAAATGGGAAGGCTGAGCGAATGATACGTCGTCTAAACGAAATTTGGCTTTCCATTCTCACACATGCCTCCCTACCTCCTATATTATGGGGAGAAGCCATTCATACTTCCACCTATCTTTATAATCTTTTACCTTCGTCCGTTTTAAACAACAAAACCCCAATTGCTCCCTTTTACCTGCGCAACCCCACATGTGACCACCTACGGGTGTTCTGGTGCCTTTGCTACCCCATCCAATCCTTTACCCGTCCAATAAACTTGTCCTTCGCTCCACGTCGTTCGTGTTCCTTGGCTACCCCGTTGAGTTTAGGGGTTACCGCTGCCTTGACTTGTCCACCGGCAAGGTCATTTTCTCTCGACACGTCGCCTTTGACGAAACCCAGTTTCCTTTCTCCAAACGCGGTGCCCCAGATTACTCCTTGCTTGAGTCTGACCTTACTTCTTTATTTTCACACATCCGGACCTCTTCCACCCTCCCTCGGTCAACCCACCTTCTGCCGCACACTCACCATTGTGACCAACCTCCCTCTCCACCGACCAGTCCCTCACAGACTCACTCCCAGAACCACCCCCATTCTCCCACCACACTTAACATTTTCCCACACTACCAACGTCGCAGCAAGCCACCACCGCCACCACCACAGCCAACCCAGCCACGCGTCCCCTCCTTCTAACCCGCACCTTCAGGCCCTCCCCTCAACCCGCCAACCACGCGGACCCATCACATGATCACTCGATCCCGCGATGGCACATCCTAACCATCCTACAGTCTCAACCTACATACCACATCACCCCTCCCCATCTCCCCTTACCCAAATCCCACCTAACTGCCTTAACTGACCCGAACTGGCATAAGGCCATGACCAACGAATACAGGGCACTAATAGACAACAACACATGGGAGTTGGTACCTAGACCTATTGAAGCACATATTATTTGTTGTATGTGGTTGTTTCATCCCAATTTCAGGTTAAGCAAGTTAGTGGATTTCTTCATGCTCATTTATGACCCGGACTTAGCCAAAATAAAAGACAAATTTTGTTACGTTATTTGGATTTTTGATTAATTGTATTGGTACTCTTAACGAAAATGACATTTAATATTATTTCAATTTATTTAGTTCCATGTGCTATGAACAATCGATTTTCGTTTCGTCCGCCTCGATGATTCCACCATCGGTTGGGGTGTGACAGTTCTCGGGAATCATAATTTCAGGCTCTTGCTGTTAATTGCTGATTACTTTTAAGGTGGATTTACAGCCCCACTTTCATACTATACTCTCTTTTGGTGGAGAGAAACATGCTGTTTTTCATAAACTGTACGCTATTTAGATTGGTAATAGTGCATATACTGGTTTACTATTGTGATACCACTACGCCTCATTCGGACCGTTAATATGGTATTAGCGAGGTGATTGTTAGTAGATTTACTGGGTTTGACAAACCCCGCCTGGGCTAGTCGCGCTAGCTTGACTGGAGGTCAAACGGGTGAATGGTTAGCGTGTTTTACTGTGCTGTGGTCTGGTACCTATAACCGGGCATTCATTACATTATTACTATCAGTTCGGTCGCGAAATTCATACACATAGTGACTTGTTGTAGGCTAGCTACCTGCTTATATGCTTGGATTACTAAATCTGGATTTCATTACTATTACTTACTATTTTCTGATAAACTTGTGAACTCACCAACCCTGTGTTTAGCATGTTTCTTTCAGGTTCAAAAGATGCGCACGATTAGGAACATCTCATCCATGCATTTATCATCATATGGGTCAAATGAACATCATTTTCTATGAACATTATTTAATTGTGTTGCGCCATTTTAAATTATGATCGATTTTGCTTCCGCAATTATTCTTATGTTTACATTATTAACTCTGTTTTTGGAAATTTCCAACGTTAACGAACAATTATATTTTGTAATTGATGTGCGTTTGGTGTAACTAGTAGCTGAGATCTTGGTATGTCACACGTCTAACGGTCATGCTTGAAAGCACAAAAATGTATTGTGACACCCTACATATATCCCACATCGGCCGTAGACAAGAGAGATTTCTGGTTCGTAAGGAATGTCCGGTCTCTATTATCACCAACGCGTTTTGGGCGTATTGGCTGTGGATGAGAGAACTCCAAAGTTAAGCGTGCTCAGGTGGTAGCAATCCAGGAATGGGTGACCTTCCTGGGAAGTTTTCACCTAGGCAACCAAAAGCAAATCCGTGAGATCCTCGTGGCCAAAGTGGATAATATTGGTGGTATGAGAGGCCGGATGTTACAATACGTTTAACCATGCTCATTTGGATTGGCTTTCTTTTGTTATTTTTTATAAACTTTTGCGTAAACGTAGTGAAACATGGTCTAAAATTACGTTCCCAGTTAGATTTTTGATACATATAAGTGTGAAAGAGAACTCTTGCCCATGTGAAAATTTGGATAAATCACCAACATTCATTGTTATATTTAAAATTATCCTATAATGCTTCTTGAGCTTGGCTTGTAACTTTGACTCCTCATAGACTTGACTCGCCCTTGAGAATGTCAGCACATCGTATTATGTCACAATGATACAATAACGTGGCCATTCTTACAAAAAACTAAAAATAAATTAGTTTTAGGTAATATAGCATCTGTACATACGAACATGATTTACAACTTAATAGAACATGTAAAATAACATTTATTTAATAATATGTATGGAATGTTTTCGAATACTTTCAAAACATATTATCAAACATTATATATAACACTAATTATCAAGTGATTTGTACTTAGGGGTGTGGAACCTTATGCTTATCAAGTGGTTTTGTGCTTGAAAGTGTTGTATCATATGCTTAATGGGTTGTAACCACCTTTTATCTTTTTTATTTAATCTTTATTTTAATCCAATATTTTTATAAATTTTTTTTTACAATTTAGCCCAAACATTTTTACTTTGGTCCCTTATACTTTTTACATTTTACAAATTTTTGTAATACGTTTGGTCTAGCTTTGCGAACTAACACGCCACAGCATGTGTGTGTAGTTCAACGTGTTACGCATATTTTTCATCGTTTAACGGACCGGTCGCAACGCGCTGGTCCTAGATCGCTTACTTAATGCTTTATATGTTTTATGTTTTGTCTGTGTGGTTAAACGTTTTTAAGTATACTATTCGTTACGTTTTATCTTTTGTTTTTGTTTTTTGATACGCACTGACGATTGTGTGCTATTAGTGCTAATTGGTACGGTTTTACGCACCCTACAGCGCTAGTGGCTTAATACTAGTTTAATGTTAATTAATAACAACATTCAAGTAACGTTAAAAAACAACTAAAGTTCAAACAATATATATTTAAAGTGGTATATAAACAAGGGACTTTTCAAAAAACATTAGACGCCTTAAATCCAAACAATATAAATTTTAATGAAAAGTTCAAATCATTATACATTATAAGTTGGTAAACAAGATAATCCATTCCACAGTAAACGTAACACCCTAAAGATATATGGTAGATTTATAATTTTAATGTATTGAAACGTGAAAATTTAAAAAACAAACAACCCGGGGCCGTGATTGTGTCTACCCACAAATACTTGTTTCATATTTGTGTTCACATGGCTTTATGACTTGCAGTCGTGCTCGGATGTATGTAAAAGTTTTTGCTGCCAGCCACAAAAACATCCCTTTTAACAAATATTAAAAGGTTATTATTATTATTACTGTAATTATTATTATTATCGTTGATTATATGAATTTAAAATTGTTTTCCATATAAAATTATTAACAAATATTAAAAAGTTAGAAAAAAAATTAAAAAAACAAGGAACCGTAAAATTTGTAAGATATGAAAATGCTAGTTTATGGATTGTAGTTAAGAGTGGAAGAGAAAGAAAAATAATTAAGAGAGAATAATATAATATTTTTAATTGAATAGAGATAGATATAATAGACGTTTTTCATACTTCAAAAACAGTCACATGGACGCCTATTGATTTTGTCACCATTGGATGTGGATGTTTTTAATGTAATTGTTCTTCTACAAGAACATCAAAAAATGAATAGATGTGGGCCCAATGTACTATATGACAATGTTTTTTAATATGAGAAATAAAAAATGAGTGATTAAAAATAGAAAAGATGGTGATAATATGACAATGTTTTTTAGTTTCTTACTGGAATGATTTTTGAAGATTTTAAAGAACGTATGTTTTTTCTGACGTGTCATTTTACTAGTCATGTTTTTAGTTGTTTTTAAGACTTTTTATTGGTGATACTCTCATGTGTTTTGTATTATATAATAACAGAGACGCGCCTTTTTAAGTATTAATAAATGAGTTTTCGCGGGCACATATCATCAGCATCGTTTGGGAAAAGATGGTGCTGTGGTCTGGTACCTATAACCGAGGCATTCATTACATTATTACTATCAGTTCGGTCGCGAAATTCATACACATAGTGACTTGTTGTAGGCTAGCTACCTGCTTATATGCTTAGATTACTAAATCTGGATTTCATTACTATTACTTACTGTTTTCTGATAAACTTGTGAACTCACCAACCCTGTGTTTAGCATGTTTCTTTCAGGTTCAAAAGATGCGCACGATTAGGAACATCTCATCCATGCATTTATCATCATATGGGTCAAATGAACATCATTTTCTATGAACATTATTTAATTGTGTTGCGCCATTTAAATTATGATCGATTTTGCTTCCTCAATTATTCTTATGTTTATATTATTAACTCTGTTTTTGGAAATTTCCAACGTTAACGAACAATTATATTTTGTAATTGATGTGCGTTTGGTGTAACTAGTAGCTGAGATCTTGGTATGTCACACGCCTAACGGTCATGTTTGAAAGCACAAAAATGTATTGTGACACCCTACATATATCCCACATTGGCCGTGAACAAGAGAGATTCCTGGTTCATAAGGAATGTCCAGTCTTTATTATCACCAACGCGTTTTGGGCGTATTGGCTGTGGATGAGAGAACTCCACAGTTAAGCGTGCTCAGGTGGTAGCAATCCAGGAATGGGTGACCTCCCTGGGAAGTTTTCACCTAGACAACCAAAAGCAAATCCGTGAGATCCTCGTGGCCAAAGTGGATAATATTGGTGGTATGAGAGGCCGGATGTTACAGTACGTTTAACCATGCTCATTTGGATTGGCTTTCTTTTGTTATTTTCTATAAACTTTTGTGTAAACGTAGTGAAACATGGTCTAAAATTATGTTCCCAGTTAGATTTTTGATACATATAAGTGTGAAAGAGAGAACTCTTGCCCATGTGAAAATTTGGATAAATCAACAACATTCATTGTTATATTTAAATTTATCCTATATTGCTTCTTGAGCTTGGCTTGTAACTTTGAGTCCTCATAGACTCAACTCGCCCTTGAGAATGTCAGCACATCATGTTATGTCACAATGATACACTGACGTGGCCATTCTTACAAAAAACTAAAAATAAATT
Organism: Flaveria sonorensis; assembly: GCA_025506505.1. Classification (NCBI taxonomy): domain Eukaryota; kingdom Viridiplantae; phylum Streptophyta; class Magnoliopsida; order Asterales; family Asteraceae; genus Flaveria; species Flaveria sonorensis. The sequence goes on from CM046424.1 coordinate 1,217,076, forward strand.
AGTTTTAGGTAATATAGCATCTGTACATACGAACATGATTTACAACTTAATAGAACATGTAAAATAACATTTATTGAATAATATGTATGGAATGTTTTCGAATACTTTCAAAACATATTATCAAACATTATATATAACACTAATTATCAAGTGATTTGTACTTAGGGGTGTGGTACCTCATGCTTATCAAGTGGTTTTGTGCTTGAAAGTGTTGTATCATGTGCTTAATGGGTTGTAACCACCTTTTATCTTTTTTATTTAATCTTTATTTTAATCCAATACTTTTATAATTTTTTTTTTACAATTTAGCCCAAACATTTTTTTACTTTTAACTTTGGTCCCTTATACTTTTTACATTTTACAAATTTTTGTAATACGTTTGGTCTAGCTTTGCGAACTAACACGCCACAGCGTGTGTGTGTAGTTCAACGTGTTACGCATATTTTTCATCGTTTAACGGACCGGTCGCAACGCGCTGGTCCTAGATCGCTTACTTAATGCTTTATATGTTTTATGTTTTGTCTGTGTGGTTAAACGTTTTTAAGTATACTATTCGTTATGTTTTATCTTTTGTTTTTGTTTTTTGATACGACTGACGATTGTGTGCCATTAGTGCTAATTGGTACGGTTTTACGCACCCTACAGCGCTAGTGGCTTAATACTAGTTTAATGTTAATTAATAACAACATTCAAGTAACGTTAAAAAACAACTAAAGTTCAAACAATATATATTTAAAGTGGTATATAAACAAGGGACTTTTCAAAAAACATTAGACGCCTTAAATCCAAACAATATATATTTAAATGAAAAGTTCAAATCATTATACATCAGAAGTTGGTAAACAAGATAATCCATTCCACACTGAACGTAACACCCTAAAGATATATGGTAGATTTATAATTTTAATGTATTGAAACGTGAAAATTTAAAAAACAAACAAACCCGGGGCCGTGATTGTGTCAACCCACAAATACTTGTATCATGTTTGTGTTCACATGGCTTTTATGATTTGCAGTCGTGCTCGGATGTATGTAAAAGTTTTTGCTGCCAGCCATAAAAACATCCCTTTTAACAAATATTAAAAGTTATTATTATTATTATCATTGATTATATGAATTTAAAATTGTTTTCCATATAAAACTATTAACAAATATTAAAAAGTTAAAAAAAACATTTAAAAAAAACAAGGAACCGTAAAATTTGTAAGATTTGAAAAAAGCTAGTTTATGGATTGTAGTTGACCCTATAAGGGTATTCCCAACTCATCGCTTAGGACTCATTTCCAACCTTATTTTTATATTTTCACAAATCAACATAAAAGTTTACTTCATCTCATCCCCATCCCCTTGTTCCCGAGTCTCATTTAAAGAAAAAAATGAAAGGAAATGAATGGAAAGTGAAAAATAATTATGTTTCTGAGTTTTTTTTAAGGAGGGAAATGAAAGAAAACAAAAAAACGTTGTGTTCCCGAGTTTTTTAAACGAAGGTTATGGAAAGAAATGAAATGAAAATTTTTAATAATTTTCCCTTCTAACTTTCCTTCCAAAATGGAAGGATATGGAAAGAAATAAAACGAAACACATAAAATTCTTATTTTTTTTCATTTTCTTCGAACTCTGGAACACGAAAATTTTAAATGTGTTTTTCTTTCTCGTCATTTATTTTCTCTCCTTAATTTCCTTTCTCTTTATTTCTTTTCTCTCGCTAATTTCTTTTAAATTTTTTTATTTTCTCTTCTTTCGTTTATTAAACTCGGGAACACAACGTAAGGGAAATAACACATAGCCCTCGTATTCGGGGTTCACTAATCATCCTCATATCTGTTATTTAATTATTTTTTTTGTTGTTAAGAGTGGAAGAGAAAGAAAAATAATTAAGAGAGAATAATATAATATTTTTTAATTGAATAGAGATAGATATAATAGACGTTTTTCATACTTCAAAAACAGTCACATGGACAGCTATTGATTTTGTCATCATTGGATGTGGATGTTTTTAATGCAATTGTTCTTCCACAAGGACACCAAAAAATGAATAGATGTGGGCTCAATGTACTATATAACAATATTTTTTAATATGAGAAAAAAAATGAGTGATTAAAAATAAAAAGATGGTGATAATATGATAATGTTTTTTAGTTTCTTACAGGAATGATTTTTAAAGATTTTAAAAAACGTATGTTTTTTCTGACGTGTCATTTTACTAGTCGTGTTTTTAGTTGTTTTTAAGATTTTTTATTGGTGATACTCTCATGTGTTTTGTATTATATAATAACAGAGACGCGCCTTTTTAAGTATTAATAAATGAGTTTTCGCGGGCACATATCATCAGCATCGTTTGGGAGAAGATCTTCTGCAACTGCAAAAAGATCTCGAAGATCGAAAGATCTTCTGCAACGGCAAAAAGATCTCGAATATCATCCAACATCTACTATTTATTATGCTCGCTCCATCCACGTTCTTCAAGCATTTCTTCTTCTTCTTTTCAACTACGGTTACTGTACATCAATCGGTTGAATGATTCCGCTTTTAGGGCTGTGAACCCCTCGATCGATTCAACGATTCTGTTGCTTTTCATCTCCTCCGGCGAACCCCCAATCTTCCACCGTCAAACACCTCTTCTCCGGCAGACATCACCGTTCTCGTCCATTCTCCCCCTTTAACCTGATTTCTCGATCACGAGGATTATTGAGGTTTTCAAATACCCTTATAGTACATCAATCGATTCAATGATCCTGCTTCCAAATTGATCGAGTCAATGATTCTGTTGCTTTTCATCTTCTCCGGCGAACCCCCAATCTTCCACGGTAACACACCTCTTCTCCGGCAGACATCACCGTTTTCGTCCATTCTCCCCCTTTAACCTGATTTCCAGATCACGAGGACTTTAGGGTTTTGGGGTTTTCAAATACCCTTATTGTACATCAATCGATTCAATGATTCTGCTTCTAGGTCGATCGACTCAATGATTCTGTTGCTTTTCATCTCTCCGGCGAACCCCCAATCTTCCACAGTAACACACCGTTCTCGTCCATTCTCCCCCTTTAACCTAATCTCCTGATCACGAGGATTTCAGGGTTTTTGGGGTTTCTAGTCACGATACTTTGATTTACATAATTTATTTTCGTTAACCCCTCGTTCGATTGAACGACTCTGTTGCTTTAAATCTTCTCCGGCAGACGTCACCGTTCTCGTCCCTTCTCCCCCCTTTACTCATCACGAGGATTTTAGGGTTTTCAGGTCACGATACTTCGTTTAACATCATTATTTTCTCGTAGGAATCTCATCCTTTTACCCAGGTTCTAAATTGATTTCTTACACACGTGTCTGTCCATCCATTATTAGTGCATTCGTATTGATTTACATTATTTATAATTTGTTATTCTTTTTTAGTAAGGAACCACATGTGTCTTTTTTATTAAATTATTATATTATGGTTTAATCATTCCGATGCAGTTTTCGTGCTTTAGCCGTGAGTTTGGGCAGTGGACGTTGTTGAAGGGTCTACAAATTTTAATCTTGCAGTTGTTGCCAAAGATTTTAGCCCAGGTGAGTCTTGTTACTTCTTTTCAAGTGTATAAAAACCAGACAAAATATTTAATCATGAATTATATTATATACTATGGGTAATCTGAAACATAATTAGCTTACTATAGATACAACACAGTTTCGTTTGACTGATGATGAAGGCACATCAAGACATCAAGTGAAGACAGATGTTTTAGAATGTCTATCAACAGTCTTGGAGTTGAAACACATGTTAATAATGCGTGGGAGGATGTTCAGAAATGGGTGAGCTTAAACTTTATTAATAAGAGTAAGCGGTTTATGATTCGCATGTTGGATTTTTTTTTTTAATTTTCTTTTTGCTTGCATCTAAAGATAGTTGCCATTGTTACTAATCTTGTTATTGTGTGTTTTGTCGTTGTTTTCGTAACATTTTACACGCTAGTTTCTGTTATCACCTGTCTTTTGTTTCTCTTATCTGCAGAACAGGTTAAGCATAACACACAACTGTGCACAAACATTCATTTAATGAACAATGTGAGGGAAATGACGAGGAAATATGGTGAAGGATCTGTTATACTAATTGTTTTGGCTATTTATATTAAGAACAAGTTCATATTTGGTCAATTGTAAACCATTTTTGGTTATTACTAGTGAATCGCTTACTCATCTTTGTGTTATCAAACATGATCCAGAAGTGAATGAGCATCATTATCAAACGTGTTGATCTGCGCAGAAGGTAAAAGCTCAGATTCTTGCTTTGTAGATTTACTGTACTAATTTATTGACTATATTCAATTTGATTCTTCAGGCTAATTTAGTTTTCAACAGTTAATTTGGTAAAAACATTCATTCATTGTTTGATTTGTATCGTGTTCTGGGCCACCCTTGGTTATTGTGTTATTCTGTTTGGCTTTCTTTATAAAGAAGGTGGGCGAGCACCGGGTTGAATATTGATGTTACATCAGCAGTTAATTGTTTTAGTTTCTATGATCAGTTTTTGTTTTTACTTTTTGATTGTAGGATATCAAGTATAATTTTAATGTCAGATTGATCCAGATGGGAGTGAGGAGAAAAATTTGGAAAGTAGTATCACTTCTTGCTGAGCTCAAGGATGGGAAGCTGTCCTTCTTCTCAAGAAGAATCAATTGCTAAAGAATCTATGACTAGACGGGCATGTGTTTTTGGTTCTTGAATAAATGAAGTCAACTATAGTTCTGAGCTGTTTTCTAATCTTTAGTTTGAGTTATTTATTTATTTATCTCATCGAGTTTCGTTACAGGAAGCAGAAGCTAACATAGATAACAAGAGTTCAGATTAACAACTTCAAGCATCATCATTGCTAGCTGCACAGGTTTGCCTTTTCTCTCCCTTACACCCATAAAAACACACATACACTCATTTAATAATAATAATAACATATCAGAGGGATCTAGTTCAGTTGTTTATGCTAGCAAACAATCTTTCATAGGTTCCCTATGGTGGATTTCTTTTAGAATAGGTATGGTTTCAATCTTTTTGTGTTCTAGTATACTAATTTTTATATAGGTAAGATATAATATTCACATCAAATCCTTAATACATGTGTTGCCTTCCTTTGTTGTATGTGTACCACTTCACCATGTAAATACCCATTTTGTCCAACTGTTATAAATTTGGCACCAGGAAAAAAGTTATTCTGTTCTAAAGAAAGGTATTTGGTTATGTATAATATGAAAAATGTTGTATTACATAGTTTTGGCTAATAGATGGAAATCATGTGTAGGACGGACAGGCTTATGCACATTTATAAAAAGATTTAATCTAGAAAGAATATTCAGTTAAAGAAATCAGGCTACGCAACAGAAGTTACGAACTTCATCTGATCTAAAGGTATTTGTCATTGTTACTAATCTTGTTATTGTGTAATTTGTCTTTTGTTTCTCTTATCTGCAGGACAGGTTAAACATAACAAAAACTGTGCACAAATATCCAGTTAACAAACATTGGTGAGGAATATGGTGAAGGATCTGTTACCCTAAATGTTCTGGTAAAGTGCAGGGATGCAGTTCTCGTTGTAAATCTCTAGGCTCCTTGGCGCTATTGGGACAACCATCTGGTAAATAGCAGGCATGTAGTTCTGATTTGTTGCTCTAAATTACTCTTCACTTCTTCATTTGATTGCGACATACCTAACATTTCCTTTTTTAATATCGTGTTAAAAAGCTCATGGGATAAGGCTGCCAAAATATTGAAAGGTTTAAATTATTACTTATTTATCATAAGAACAAGTTTATATTCACTAGTTGTATTTTGATCGAGAGTTCTGATAGCCTGATTATCTTCAGATTTGTCGTACTGTTTTTGAAACTTTGGATAAGTTTGACTAATTTAATGATCAAGATATTGAAACTAGGGTGTCAAGAATTTTTCGAATAAACTTCCAACAATCTTTTCTATGACGCATGCTGCTGGTAATCTTATAATTTCACGGCAGTCACGGGCCCACTCATTTGATGCTTCCTTCATGAACTTGTGACATGTATATTCTATATTTTTTTGGTAAGAAAATCACTCCATCCCCAAGGTCCACATTCTTCAACGATTTCTGCTTCTTATATCGATCGATTCAAGTTCAGCTGATCTATTGATATGTGGACTTTATCTAAGTTCTTTCCATACACATTTATTAATTCATCTTTACTAGGGCATTCATATGGATTTGCATTATTTATAATATCATATCTATATTATACTTTTCTGTAAGGGATTAGATGTGACTTTTTTTATTGTATTATGGTTGAATCACTCCTGTGCAGTTTTCCGGCTTTATCCTGTGAGTTTGCATCCATGGACCTGAGTGATGTTCTGGGAATTGTAAGTTTTTTAATCTTATTTATTTATAGTAATGTTGCTGTCTATATATATGTATGTATATGTAAGTTTGATAAAATTAGTTTGAGTGTTGAAAATATGTCTAGAAGTCTTCTGTAGAAAGAATCTTTAAATATATCAAAACGAAAAATAGAAATCTTTCGTAATTGTCCGGCATGCTTCAAGCATAAGAGTTTATATCCAGTTGAATTAAAGTAACCCCTGAACAAGTTCAGAGGGCTTGTTTGATTTTTTGCAGGATGTATAAGTTTACAACTCAGGATGATGTTAAACTGCCGGAAGCTAATATTATTTGGTTCTGTTAACTGCTCTATATTTTTCTACTTATATAAATTGTTATCTAATAATTATTTCTATTGGATTCACCCACTACATACAAGGTTATCTATCTATTCGCATCTTCCTTAAGGGCTGTGATGCTAGGTACTATTCGGTAAGTTCACTTGTGTGCTCATATACTCGCCATTTTCCATACGATTCAGTCATACACATATGCACAACAATCGGTCCTGGGCCCAGAATGAGAAAGCATTGCTCCTAATATTGTTATTGAGACTCCCTGTCCTTGGCAAAGACTGATTAGGCGTTAAGGTCCAGTACCTAAAGATATTTTTCCATGTTATTTGTAAGTAATTTTGAGGTATCTTTCATTTCTGTCATCACCTGTCTTTTGTTTTTCTTATCTCCAGAACAGGTTAAACATAACCAAAACCTTGTGCAGATATTCAATTATCAGACATCTATGTTCTATTTGCTCTGAGTTTGACTCTGGAGTGGTTTATTATTGACTCAAACATGATGAGGAAAAAGGCAAGGAATATGGTGAATGATCTGTTACTCTAAATGCAGTAGTATGTTAACTTGTTTGACTTTAGCGACATCTTGCTATTACTATAAGATAAAGGTCTAAGTTATTGTCTATTTATCTTTAGAACAAATTTATATATGGTAGACTGTAAGCCATTTCTGGTTATTACTATTAATTATGTCTTCATCTTTGTGTTATCAGACATGAGCAGTAAGTGCATGACCGTATCATTATGGGGAAGGTTGACTGAACTGAAGATGTCGATCTGTGTAAGGTAAATGATCAAATTTTTACTTAAAAGCGGATTATAATATTAATTTATTTCAATATATTCTATTTGATTTTTTTTTTCACAAATATAGTTTTTTAGTGTTTCTTTGGCATTATTTTATTTATATCATGCTTTTGGCCACTCTTTTTATTCGTTTTCTGCTCTATATTCTTCTAATTATATTCATTATTTATTGTTTATTTCTGTTGGATCTTAGTCACCACATTCAAGGTTATCCATCTATTCGCATACAAGGTAAGTCACTTGTGTATTCTTTTTCATATACTTAAAACTTCAGTATGATTGATTCTCCTTTTTATATGCTTTTAGAGTCTTACATGCATCTAGATCAGATACTTACATGCGTAGTTTGAGTACCCACCCCCCTAGCATTTCAAAAGATGTGCAAGAATTAGTCTTGGGTCCTGCCTGAGAAAGCACAGTCAACCGAGGCCAAAATATACAAATTGCTACTAATATTACGGTTGAAACTCCCGACTTTAGGCAAATCCCGTTTAGGACTTTCTTAAATGCCCAGTAATTTAAAGTTTCTTTTAAAAAGTTTTTGCGCATGTTTTATACGATTAAGTTTTTGATTTTCGTATACCGGTCAATATCTTTTATGCTTAATAGAACTATTTTGAGGTATTGTTAAAGAATATGCTTATTCTTCATACAACGAAACTGTTCTTGCAATTTGAAACTTAAAATCTAAAATTTGTGTTTTAACTCGATGCATTTTTTAAAATACAACTTAAAAATATAACTGTATTAATATTTAAAAAAAATAAAAAGTAGGATTAGGCCCAGCTAGGACGGATTGGAACCAGCCATTGCAAATGTGGGTATTACATGGAAACAGACTTATTTTAATATTTTATATATTGGCTAATTGGATATGCACTGATCTGATTCCTGATGTTACATTACTTGCTGTTTTGAATCTGATTTTGTTTACCATATTTTCTTTGTGAAATTCTCTCAATCGCCTTTGTCTTTATAAGCATGGGCACCACGAACGTGAATTTTATTATGGAACGAGATACTCACAGCTTGGTGAAGGTACGAATAATATATTTCACTTTCATATTTTTTTAACACTTAAAGCAATAAAGGAATGCTAATTTAAGATCAGGTTTCTCTACAGACAATGGAGGATAAATATGGCGAAGCTACATAGCCCTAAAAGACCACACTTTAAGCAGGATGTAGACCCGAATTGTTTGTAGGGTCAGGAAGGTAAACCTGTAATAGAGGTGGAAAAACAGGCAGGGTCAAGCTGCTGGAGAATACGGGTTTGACTCAAGATATATAATCCTATAGAACATGTTAAAACGGGTTAGGGTTTGTTGAAGCGTAACCATTCTCTGTTAATTGATGTATTTAAATATAATTACAAAAACTACATTATTAGAATTATAATTTATTTTTGTTAAAAGCAGTTTTGAAGGTTTTGTGCATTTGGGTAATCTATGACACAAGGTTTGGTAATCTTGTAATTTCAGTCTGTTCGGGCACCCAGTCATTTGCTGCTTTTATGATGGACATGCCGCATGTAATTTTTGTTTTTTTCCCTTTTGTAGGAAAATCACATCAAGGGTGATGATGGATACAAAAAGTACTTTACATTGGTGCAAGTCATGCCAATTTAATGGCAAGTCATTCCCCGCTGAACCAACTAAGATGGTGTTGCTAGAGCATTATCTTCAACTTATGAAAACCGAGGTAATTAGGTAATCTCATCTTCTGATTGATGATTACGAGTTTACAACACCGTAGTTTGATACATGCTTTGTCGATCCTGTTGTGAAATTTTTGGAAGATAGACTCACTTGCGTGTAATTTATTTTCTTTACTGGTATTTTGATCCTGATTATGTTTAGATTTTTCGTAACTTTTTAAAATTTTGGTTAAGTGTGATTAACCGAATGATCAATGGATCAAGATATTGAAACTATAAATCTTTTTAGATCTAACCCAGCAATATTTTTGTAAACATCAGTTACCACTTTGACTATTGAATGTTCAAAATTGTTATTCAATCCTTAGATGAGCGAGTGTTCTGTTAGTGACCCCGAAGTGGTTCTTGCTTTTAATTTTATTACTATTATAATGTAGCATTGAATTAAAAAGATAGAATATCAATGGACTTTAATGCTTGAAGGTAAGCAATTCATTTACATATTAATGTATTTTATCTTTATTTGACTATATCTTATTTGATAAATTAGTTTTCTATTGTTTCTTTGGGTATACTCATAATGCATTATTTGATTTATATCATGTTTCGGACACTCTAGGTTTTTGTGTTATTCTGTTTTCTGCGTATTAGTAGTGGCTCGAGTTCATTGCTCCATATTTTTGTACTTATCCATCTATTCACATATTCCTTAAAGGGCTGCAATGCTAGGTAAGTTCACTTGTGTATTCTTTTTCGTATACTTGCCAAATTCTGTATGATTCATTCTTCCGTTGATGGTTGTATTGTCTTACGCACATGCACCTGAATCGACTATTCACTTGTGTCGTTTATTTCCATTGGATCTCAGTCACCACATTCAAGATTATCCATCTATTCGCATACAAGGTAACTCCCTTGTGTATTCTTTTTCATATACTTAAAACTTCAGTATGATTGATTCTCCTTTTTATATGCTTTTATAGTCTGACATGCATCTAGATCAAATAATTACATGCGTAGTTTGAGTACCCACCCCACTAGCATTTCAAAAGATGTGCAAGAATTAGTCTTGGGTCCCGCCTGAGAAGCACGGTCAACCTTAGGCAAATCCCGTTTAGGCCTTTCTTAAATGCCCAGTAATTTAAAGTTTCTTCTAAAAGTTTTTTGGCATGTTTTTATATGATTAACTTTTTGATTTTTTATATACCGGTCAATATTTTTTATGCTTTATAAAACTATTTTGAGGTATTGTTAAACAATATGCTTATTCTTCATACAACGGAACTGTTCTTAGAATTTGAAACTTAAAATGTACAATTTGTTTTTTAACTCTATACATTTTTTAAAATACAACTTAAGAATATAACTTTATTAATATTTAAAAGAAATAAAAAGTAGAATTAGGCCTAGCTAGGATGGATTGGAACCAGCTATTGCAAGTGTGGGTATTACATGGAAACATACTTATTTTAATATTTTATATATTGGCTAATTGGAGCATGCACTGATCTGATCCCTGATGTTACATTAGTTGCTGTTTTGAATCTAATTTTGTTTTCCATATTTTCTTTATGAAATGCTCTCATTGGCCTTTGTCTTTATAAGCATGGGCACCACGAACATGAATTTTATTATGGGTGGAGATACTCACAACTTGGTGAAGGTACGAATAATATATTTCACTATCATAATTTTTTAACACATAAAGCAATAAATGAATGCTAATTTAAGATGAGGTTTCTCTACAGACAATGGAGGATAAATCTGGCGAAACTACATAGCCCTAAAACACCTGCAACACGTTATGCAGGATGTATCCCTGAATTGTTTGTAGGGTCAAGAAGGTAAACCTATAATAGAGGTGGAAAAACAGGCAGTGTCAAGCTGCTGGAGAATACAGGTTTGGCTCAAGATATATAATCCTATAGAACATGTTAAAACAGGTTAGGGTTTGTTGAAGCGTAACCATTCTCTGTTAATTGATGTATTTAAATATAATAATTACAAAAACTATATTATTAGAATTATAATTTATTTTTGTTAAAAGCTGTTTTGAAGGTTTTATGCATTTGGGTAATGTATGACAATGGGTTTGGTAATCTTGTAATTTCAGTCTGTTCAGGAGCCCAGTCATTTGATGCTTTCGTGATGGACATGCCACATTTAATTTCTGTTTTTTTTTTCCTTTTGTAGGAAAATCACATCAAGGGCGATGATTGGTACCAAAAGTGCCTTACATTGGTGCAAGTCATGCCAAATTAATGGCATGTCATTCCCCGCTGAACCAACTAAGATGGTTTTGCTAGAGCATTATCTTCAACTTATGAAAACCGATGTAATTAGGTAGTCTCATCTTCTAATTGATGATTACGAGTTTACAACACCGTAGTTTGATACATGCTTTATCCATCCTGTTGTGAAATTTTGGAAGATAGACTTGCAAAATATTTTGTTTCTCACTTGCATATAATTTGTTTCTTTATTGGTATTTTGATCCTGATTATGTTTAGATTTTCCGTACCTTTTTAAAATTTTGGATAAGAGTGATTAACTGAATGATCAACGGATCAAGATATTGAACTATAAATCTTTTTAGATCTAACCCAGCAATATTTTTGTAAACATCAGTTACCACTTTGACTAATTCAATGTTCAAAATTGTTATTCAATCCTTAGATTAGCGAGTGTTCTGTTTGTGACCACAGAAGTGGTTCTTGCTTTTAATTTTATTACTATTACACTGTTGCATCGAATGAAGAAGATAGAATATCAAGGGACTTCAAAGCTTAAAGGTAAGCAATTCATTTACATATTAATGTATTTTATCTTTATTTGACTATATCTTATTTGATAAATATAGTTTTCTATTGTTTCTTTGGTTATACACATAGTGCATTATTTGATTTATATCATGTTTCGGACACTCTAGGTCTTTGTGTTATTATGTTTTCTGCGTATTAGTAGTTGCTGAGTTCATTGCTCCATATTTTTGTACTTATCCATCTATTCACATATTCCTTAAAGGGCTGCAATGCTAGGTAAGTTCACTGGTGTATTCTTTTTCGTATACTTGCCAAATTCTGTATGATTCATTCTCCCGTTGATGGTTGTATTGTCTTACGCACATGCACCTGAATCAACTATTCACATGTGTTGTTTGAATACCCCACAATAAAAATACAATTTTTATATACGTTTAAACCAAAACCTGAAAAACATGGTTAGGTATGACGGGCTGGGATCACCGAGTGTCCAAGTGCAAACATAGATTTTGCATGAGAAAAATATATATAATTTATTTGGCCAATTAGATCCATGTACTGATATTATACTAATGTTACATTAGTTGATGTTTCGAATCTAATTTAATAGATTAAATTTTATGTATGAAATACTCTTAATCACCTATTGTTTTTTTTTTGAATGAGGGATGAGCATGTGCACACCATGAACATGAGTCGTATGCAAACAAAGATACTGCAAGCTTGGTGATGGTAAGAATATATATTCCCACCTTAAATTTTTTTATGCAATAAGCAATAAATGAATGCTAATTCAGGTTCTGGTTCCCTACGAACAATGTAGGAATTGCTTGCCCCAATCACATTGGGGTTACCAAATCTGGCGTGAATGCTAAAAGACCTGCAGTATGTGAAACAAATGTAGAGCTGAAGGGTATGTAAAAGTCTAGAAGGTAAACCACACTAGAGGTGGCAAAACGGGCTGGTCGGGTCGGTTGGGTAAATAGTCAATAGGGTTCATGTCAAAATACGTAATTACAAAATCTATTTTATCATAATATATGTATATCTTTTGTTGAAAAAGCCGTTTTGGAAGTTTTATGCATTTGGGTACACGTTGAATAAACTTCAAACCATCTCTATGACACAGGTTCTGGTAATCTTGTAATATTAGCTTGTTCAGCGTCCCACTCATTTGCTGCTCCTCCGATGAACATGTTACATGTAAGTTTTGATTTTTCCTTTGAAAAGAAATCACTCCAAGGGTGATGAGTATATCAAAACAATACTACCTTAGATTGGTTCAAGTCTTGCCAATTTATATGGCAAGTCATATCTCACTAACCCAAATGATCATGCAAACATTACCTGTAAGCTCTCATAACATATTGTTTTTCCAAAATTGTATGAAAACAAAAAAATCTATAGGCACTGTAGAGTTGACTTGGTTCTATCTAGTTAATTTGTTTGACTTTTAAAATTAAGCAGGTGGACTAGACTGGCATGTGTTGGTTCTTGGATAAATGAAGTCAGCATGAGTTCTGAATTGTTTTCTAATCTTTAGTATGTGTTATGTATTGATTGATCTGATTAAGTTCTGTTAAAGGAAGCAGAAGCTAGTATAGATAACAAAAGAATATTGATCTACGACTTCAAGCATCATCATCGGATGCTGCAGAGGTTTGCCTTTTCTCTCCTTTACACCCACAAAAAACACATATAATATATAAAGACATGTTCAATTTACAGCTCACCCTAAACGTGCACAACAATTGGTCCTGGGCTCGACCTGACAAAGCATTGTTAGCCGAGCCCAAATTTTGCGCATTGCTACTCCCGGTCCTTGGCAAAGCCCAGTAAGGCTTGAATGTGTAGTTCCTGATCCCCACTAAATAAACGTTTTTTGCAGGTATATATGAGTAGTTTAAACTTCCTATACTTTTTAATATTTTTACAAGTTAGTTACCTTTCACCTAAATTAAGTGTAAATTTTTTTTTATGCTTTATAAAATTATCTTGACATATTGTTAGAAATTATATTCTTATACTTGATACAATGAAAGTGCACTTAAAATTTAAAATTCTTGTTTTAACTTGATATATTTGGGAAAGTAAACAACAAAACAAAACATCCACTCATAGAAATGCTATTTGTAGGGTCCGGGAGGGGTAGGATGGGCAAGCCTTTCCTTTATCCAAAGGGATAAAGAGATTTTTTTTATAAAGTACAATCTAAATATTTAACTTTTTAATTAATGGTTTAAACAAAAAAAAAAAAAAAAACTGAAAAATAGGCGGCGGGTAAGAAAGCCAAGTGCAAAAACTGATTGTATATTTTGGCTAAATGGATCTTGTACTGATGTCCTCAATGTTACAAACTACAATGTTTTGAATCTTACTTCATAGACTGTATTTTTTTATGAAATACTTTCAGTCACCTATTGTTTCTATGAATCACTAATGAGCATGAGCACCATGAACACAAATCTTATTATAGGGATCTAGATATTGATGGCTTGGAGAAAGTAAGAACAATATTTTTCACGTTCACAGTCTTTTATGCAAAACCATAAATGATTACTGATTTAAGATCTACAGACAATGGAGGAATTGGTTGCACCAATGGCAGTGGAGTTGTCAAATAGAATTTTGATTGAATGTTCTGCCATTACGATTGTTGCAACCAATTCCTGTAAAGATTGTTGTGCATGTTTAGAAATCATATATAAGAGACACCAAACACTAAATTCATGTAAGGATTGAATAATAATTTATACAATCAGTTATCAAAGTAGCAACTGAAGTTTACTAACATGCACAGAAAGCTTTGTGACTTTGTTCTTAAAAGATTGTTGTGTATATGTTATGACTTGCTTTCTAGTTTTCATTTTACTTGATTCCTATTGATATTGAACTTGTTATCGTTTATAGTTTTCAAAAACTTATATATTATCATTTCAACGCTACATGCCTACCCTCTTTTACTTATGATTTCTCTTCGATTCTTTTTTCAAAGCTAATAGATTTCTAGCTTCTACATCAGCACATTATTTATCTATATATTTCCATCAATCCTAGTGATTTAACCAATTGAATTTTTGTATCACTTGATTTAGATCATTTAACTTGTGTTTGACACGTACAAAACTCATTTTGTCACCCCTTACTTAGCACCAACTTTTTACTTTTCAATAATCACTAAAATGTTAAACCACATCCATTTGCTTCAAATCCCATTGATTTGACGCTTTGTTCGTTCTATTTCAAATGTTTGTCTTTGTTTTTGCATCCAAGACATTAGGCGTATTTATTATTTTTAATGATTGCTGAAAAGTTTAAGACTTGTATCCTCTAATTGCACTTCTATGTTGCTGAAATCGAACCCTCCGCAGCCGGTCCTCACCCTGCACCGGTGACAACCACCAGCACACTATAGTCGACAATCGCCCAACCGCAGTGCTTTCGAATCTCCAAGAACTAAGGTTGGTTTTTCTCTTACTTTATTTTGTCATTTTAATGTTATTATTTATTTGATAATTAATCTTTAGATGTTGCTCATGCTTGAAATCAAATTAGTCTCGAATGTGGTGCACTTCACATCAACTAACTCATATCCATTTAGCAAAGTTCCTTTTGGTCTCATGTAAATCTTACTAACTTAAATGATTTGATGACACTATTATATAGAGTGCGTCATCTTCTAAGATTATATTTTGGGCCAAAAGTACAACAGTGCTTATAAGAACCGTAGAGTTAATCACAACAAATTTATTATGTTGCCAAAAACATATCTATGAGCAAAAGCTTGTTGTGATGGGTTACATTTCTCAACTTTTTTTCCATTTCTTAGTAGGTTTGAATATTGATGTTTGCTACTTAGGTAACTTAATTGGGTCACCTAACATTTATTATGGAGTAAGATTCTAATAACTTAATTAAATTAAAGCATTTGAAAAGTGTTGTAGGGATTTAAAAGTTTTGGTCTTCTATTTGATGAATATCAGGTACGAGAAACAAGTCCAGTTGAATGATTTCTTTATGGAATGATAGAGAGCCAAATGGTTACAAAGAAATAAACTAGAGTTTCCGACTGATTTTGAACTATTAAACATAATCCTACTGCCCTCCTTTAAATAAGAAAGGTATCTAACTAACTTGCTGTAAACTAGGTCCACTGTCTCCTAGATTTCAGCCTATTCTAACTTACATAATTTTGCACGTTGGACCATAGGAACGTGTCAACATTCTCTCCTTTGATGTTGATCTCCTTCACATGTTCAACGCCCATGAAGGTTCTTATCTTAGTGAATTTAACTAATAGATAGCTATTCCAGTTGTGTCGTGTCGGTCTTCAACATCTGTACCGTAGCTAAAAGTGTTCCATTGCCTGTCTTTTGATACCTCAACCATTACCCACTTGTACCTCTTATATATCTTAGAATCTGTTTGACAACTTAGACTGACTTGCCTTTTGGACCTGTATAAATCTGCTCACAATCCCAGCTAAGTAGTTAAGACCAGGCTGCTTGTGTATTAATTATCTCCAATAATTCTTCGCTACTAAGTTGAGTCCCTTGATCCCCCGTCTTCATTTTTAGTCAACAGTAGTTTGGGATCCATTGGCCATTTAGCTACATTACTCTTTACTCATTAACACCAACTTGAGAATCTTTCTAGCATAACCTTTCTGTTTCAAAATCATGCCATCCTTGGTTTGATCAACAATTCTATACCAAGGTAATAGGTTAGTCTATCGAAATCTTTCTTGCTAATTGTTGTTAACCGATATATGTTTAGTATATATCGGTTGTATATCTTGTATATATTTGAATTGTATTTATCTTTTTGGATTGATAGTGTTTCCTTTATTATAGGGTAGTTGGTTAGGATCCTATTGGTATATATGTACATTATTTGGTACCTCAGAAATTCATTGAGAGTTCTCAGAATTACATGGTATCAGAGCAATCTTGCTCTGAACCCCAATTCCGTTGCAGCTGCAGACAGCCACGGCTCCTGCCGCCGCCGTAACCGTTCCCTGAGCACCTTCGATCCGATCTCTTCGGTTGTTATAGACTCAAACATGACGAGGAAAAACGAGGAATATGGTGAAGGATCTGTTACTCTAAATGCAGTAGTATGTTAACTTGTTTGAGTTTAGCAACATATTGTTATTACTATAAGATAAAAAATTCTAAGTTATTGTCTATTTATCTTGAGAAGAAATTTATATATTGTAAACTGTAAGATATTTGGTTATCACTATTAATTATGTCTTCATCTTTGTGTTGTCAGACATGAGCAGGAAGTGCATGGCCGTATCATTATTTGGAAGGTTGATTGAACTGAAGAAGTCGATACGTGTAAGGTAAATGATCAGATTTTTACTTAAAAGCGGATTTAAAATATTAATTTATTTCAATATATTCTATTTGGTTCTATTTTGAAAAATAGTTTTTTAGTGTTTCTTTGGCATTATTTTTATTTATATCATTCTTTTCGCCACTTTTTTTTATTCGTTTTCTGCTCTATATTCTTCTAATTATATTCATTATTTATTATTTATTGTTTATTTCCATTGGATCTTAGTCACCACATTCAAGGTTATCCATCTATTGGCATACAAGGTAAGTCACTTGTGTATTTTTTTCATATACTTAAAACTTCAGTATGATTGATTCTCCTTTTTATATGCTTTTATAGCCTGACATGCATCTAGATCAAATATTACATGCGTAGTTTGAGTACCCACCCCACTAGCATTTCAAAAGATGTGCAAGAAATAGTCTTTGGTCCCGCCTGAGAAAGCACGGTCAACCTTAGGCTAATCCCGTTTAGGCCTTTCTTAAATGCCCAGTAATTTAAAGTTTCTTCTAAAAGTTTTTTGGCATGTTTTTATATGATTAACTTTTTATTTTTTGTATACCGGTCAATATTTTTTATGCTTTATAAAACTAATTTGAGGTATTGTTAAAGAATATGCTTATTTTTCTTCATACAACGGAACTGTTCTTACAATTTGAAACTTAAAATGTACAATTTGTTTTTTAACTCGATACATTTTTTAAAATACAACTTAAGAATATAACTTTATTAATAATTAAAAGAAATAAAAAGTAGGATTAGGCCCAGCTAGGACGGATTGGAACCAGCCATTGCAAATTTGGGTATTACATGGAAACATACTTATTTTAATATTTTATATATTGGCTAATTGGAGCATGCACTGATCTGATCCTTGATGTTACATTAGTTGCTGTTTTGAATCTAATTTTGTTTTCCATATTTTCTTTATGGAATGCTCTCAATCGCCTGTCTTTATAAGCATGGGCACCACGAACATGAATTTTATTATGGGAGGAGATACTCACAACTTGGTGAAGGTAGGAATAATATATTTCACTATCATAATTTTTTAACACAAAAAGCAATAAATGAATGCTAATTTAAGATCAGGTTTCTCTACAGATAATGGAGGATAAATCTGGCGAAACTACATAGCCCTAAAAGACCTGCAACATGTTAAGCAGGATGTAGACTTGAATTGTTTGTAGGGTCAAGAAGGTAACCTTTAATAGAGGTGGAAAAACAGGCTGTGTTAAGCTGCTGGAGAATACGGGTTTGGCTCAAGATATATAATCCTATAGAACATGTTAAAACGGGTTAGGATTATTGAAGCGTAGACCTGAATTGTTTGTAGGGTCAAGAAGGTAACCCTATAATAGAGGTGGAAAAACAGGCAGTGTCAAGCTGCTGGAGAATATGGGTTTGGCTCAAGATATATATCCTATAGAACATGTTAAACGGGTTAGGTTTGTTGAAGCGTAACCATTCTCTGTTAATTGATGCATTTAAATATAATTACAAAAACTATATTATTAGAATTATAATTTATTTTTGTTAAAAGCAGTTTGGTGAAGTCATTTTGATGCTTTCGTGATGGACATGCCACATGTAATTTCTGTTTTTTTTTTTCCTTTTGTAGGAAAATCACATCAAGGGTGATGATGGGTACCAAAGTGCCTTACATTGGTGCAATCATGCCACATTAATGGCATGTCATTCCCCGCTGAACCAACTAAGATGGTTTTGCTAGAGCATTATCTTCAACTTATGAAAACAGAGGTAATTAGGTAATCTCATCTTCTAATTGATGATTATGAGTTTACAACACCGTAGTTTGATACATGCTTTATCCATCCTGTTGTGAAATTTTTGGAAGATAGACTCACTTGCATATAATTTTGTTTCTTTAGTGGTATTTTGATCCTGATTATGTTTAGATTTTTTGTACCGTTTTAAAATTTTGAATAAGAGTGATTAACTGAATGATCAACGGATCAAGATATTGAATTATAAATCTTTTTAGATCTAACCCAACAATATTTTTGTAAACATCAGTTACCACTTTGACTAATTGAATGTTCAAAATTGTTATTCAATCCTTAGATGAGCGAGTGTTCTGTTTGTGACCGCAGAAGTGGTTCTTGCTTTTACTTTTATTACTATTATACTATAGCATTGAATCAAGGGACTTTAAAGCTTAAAGGTAAGCAATTCATTTACATACTAATGTATTTTATCTTTATTTGACTATATCTTATTTGATAAATATAGTTTTCTATTGTTTCTTTGGTTATACACATAGTGCATTATTTGATTTATATCATGTTTCGGACACTCTAGGTCTTTGTGTTATTCTGTTTTCTGCGTATTAGTAGTGGGCTTGAGTTCATTGCTCCATATTTTTGTACTTATATAAATTGTTGTTTAATAATTATTTCTATAGGATTCTGCCACCACATACAAGGTTATCCATCTATTCACATGTTCCTTAAAGTGCTGCAATGCTAGGTAGTTCACTTGTGTATTCTTTTTCGTATACTTGCCAAATTCTTAATGATCCATTCTCCCGTTGATGGTTGTATTGTCTTACGCACATGCACCTGAATCAACTTTTCACATGTGGTGTTTGAATACCCCACAATAAAAAATACAATTTTTATACGTTTAAACCAAAACCTGAAAAACATGGTTAGGCCTGGCTATGACGGGCTGGGATCACCGAGTGTCCAGGTGCAAACATAGATTTGCATGGGAAAAAATATATAATTTATTTTGGCCAATTAGATCCATGTACTGATATTATACTAATGTTACATTAGTTGATGTTTCGAATCTAATGTAATAGATTAAATTTTATTTATGAAATACTCTTAATCACCCATTGTTTTTTTGTGAATGAGGGATGAGCATGTGCACACCATGAACGTATATGAATCGTATGCAAACAAAGATACTGCAAGCTTGGTGATGGTAAGAATATATATTCCCAGCTTAAATTTTTTTTATGCAATAAGCAATAAATGAATGCTAATTCAGGTTCTGGTTCCCTACGAACAATGTAGGAATTGCTTGCCCCAATCACATTGGGGTTACCAAATCTGGCGTGAATGCTAAAAGACCTGCAGTACGTGAAACAAATGTAGAGTTGAAGGGTATGTAAAAGTCTAGAAGGTAAACCACACTAGAGGTGGCAAAACGGGCTGGTCGGTTAGTTGGGTAAATAGTCAAATAGGGTTCGTGTCAAATACATAATTACAAAATCTATTTTATCATTATATATATATATTTTTTGTTGAAAAAGCCGTTTTGGAAGTTTTATGCATTTGGGTACACGTTGAATAAAACTTCAAACCATCTCTATGACACAGGTTCTGATAATCTTCTAATATTAGCTTGTTCAGGTCCCACTCATTTGCTGCTCCTCCGATGAACATGTTACATGTGATTTGATATTTCCTTTGAAAAGAAATCACTCCAAGGGTGATGAGTATATCAAAACAATACTACCTTAGATTGGTGTGCAAGTCTTGCCAATTTATATTGCAAGTCATATCTCACTAACCCAAATGATCATGCAAACATTACCTGTAAGCTCTCATAACATATTGTTTTTCCAAAATTGTATGAAAACAAAAAAAAAATCTGTAGGCACTGTAGAGTTGAGTTATAGTTCTATCTAGTTAATTTGTTTGACTTTTAAAATAAAGCAGGTGGACTAGACTGGCATGTGTTGGTTCTTGGATAAATGAAGTCAGCATGAGTTCTGAATTGTTTTCTAATTTTTAGTATGCGTTATATATTGATTGATCTGATTAAGTTCTGTTACAGGAAGCAGAAGCTAGTATAGATAACAAAAGAATATTGATCTACAACTTCAAGCATCAACATCGGATGCTGCAGAGGTTTGACTTTTCTCTCCTTTACACCCACAAAAAACACATACACACAATAATAATATAAAAGACATGTTCAATTTACAGCTCACCCTAAACGTGCACAACAATTGGTCCTGGGCTCGACCTGACAAAGCACCGTTAGCTGAGCCCAAATTTTGCACATTGCTACTCATATATACCTGCAAAAAAATGTTTATTTAGTGGGGATCAGGAACTACACATTCAAGCCTAACCAGGCTTTGCTAGCCATCCATGTAGGTATTGTTGGCCTATCACTGCATTGGACTTTCTTCCAATCCCATTTACTACTTTCATCAAAAACATCATGGGTCGCCGCCACCACCTTCCTTTGAACTAGGCTATACATCCTATACGCTTTGTTCCCATCTTCAATTCCCAAATGAACCATAGCAAAGCTCCAGCCACTAAGCTTCGTCACCTGGTTTGACAAAGTTTTCACAAATGCAACACTATCAAATATGACTGAGTGTTGGTTTTCTACCCTTCCAAACTTCGTTAGGAGTTGCATCTTTAACAACTTACGTACGATTCACTTGAGCAGGTACATGAAATGCCGTACAGCCTCGCCCCAAATTTGATTTGGTACATGCGTCGAAAGGGATCTGGTCATTTTCGCCATTGTTTTTGAACCTATGCTCTATAACCCAATTTTGTTGAGGGTGTAGGGTGCTGTCAATTGGCACTTGATCCTTTCTTTTTGGCAAAAAATATTGAATTGGTGAAAATTGAACTCACCTTCCAAGTTTGTTTTTAAGCATCATCATTTTGCTAGTAGTTTCCTATTCAACTTGAGTTTTGTAGTAGAAAAAACCGAGTATCTCGAAGTCTTTGTGGAGCAATTGGTCCGCAAAGGCCTGCATGAACTAACTCAAGTGGCTTACTCGGCCTCCACAGTGTTTCATTCGGGAATGAACATCTTGTTTGTTTCACCACTAGGTAGCCTTCACACACTTGTGTTGGATGCTTTATACAAGGCATTCCTTTTGCAAGTTCCCGTCGTGCCATTGACTCCAGAGTTGCAAAATTAACGTGCTCCATTCGAGTGTGCCACAACTAGGCTTCATGACACCTCTGATCTTCATGACAAGTCTTTTGTGTTCATCGTACAACTTCAAAGTCTTTTGTGAACTTTAGACCCATTACGAAATCTGACTTTGCCTGTAAAATTTCCATCGTGTTTTGCAAATGAAATCTCTTATTCCCATCATATGATTTGCTCGCACTGTTGTCAACATACCACACATCCTTTACATGTGTTTGCCATAGATTCAGTTAGCTTTTCAAGATAGCTAACCTTTCAATGCAATTAAATATAATGAAACACTCAAAATTGGTAAGTATATGAAATTCCTAATAAAATTCCAAATGCAGAGCATATTGGTGAAGGAAATAGCTAGGATTCATATATTTAAGTTATAGCAACATTAGAAATGTGCAGGAACCGATTTCCATTGAATGTGTAACTATATGAAGACTTTCAGCCATCAGTCTTCCTACCACACTTTACAATCAGATTCAATAATTTGTTAAACGTTGGTTAAAACTGACATTCATATTGGTTTTCATAACCCAAAGTAGTGGACAGAACATGTGTTGAAGTAAAATAGTAAACAAACAAATACGAAAAAAAGATAGCATTAGTGAGCAAGATTTTGAAAATGCATAAATCAATTTGCAAAGCATTTTAATTAGGTGGGGAAATCATGTTTAAACAATGCACTTTTCTTAACATTTACATTCATAACAAACAAATAACCACTAATTGTTGTTAAACGATATATGTTTAGTATATATCGGTTGTATATCTTGTATATATTTGAATTGTATTTGTCTTTATGGATTGATAGTGTTTCCTTTATTATAGGGTAGTTGGTTAGGATCCTATTGGTATATATGTACATTATTCGGTACCTCAGAAATTCATTGAGAGTTCTCAGAATTACATGGTATTGCTCTGAACCCCAATTCCGCCGCAGCCGCAGACAGCGGCGGCTCCTGCCGCCGCCATAACCGTTCCCTGGGCACCTTCAATTCGATCTCTTCGGTTGTTACCTAGCCTGCTCATCGACATGGGTGGCAAACCTGAACAGTCCAGCAAGCCTGACCATTCCAGCTCCAAATCAGCAGCGGTTCAGCCTTTTTATCCAGTCTACATAGTAAGTGACATCCAAAAGAAAGTTCGTGTCCTTCATAGAACTAAACTTTCTTTCTCATTGTGGGTAAAACTGTTTCTCCTACATGCTCGTGGGTATAAAGTCCTTAATCACATTGACAGGGTCAAACCACCGGCTGAAACAGACCCTGCGTATGCATCCTGGTCAGAGATAGACGCGATCGTCCTTTAGTGGATCTACGGTACACTATCCGACGACCTGCTGGTTCGAGTGCTTGAGAAAGAGTCAACATCATTTGAAGCCTGGAAACGTGTCAAGAACTTGTTCTTGAATAACAAAGGCTCCAGAAATTCGACAATGTCGCTTCTCACCTTAACCAAACACTCCCTTCCTGGGAAACAGCCTGCAACATGCTTCACCTTGGACAAGATCGTCAGAAAGCTCGAGATGGTCTTAAACCTACCGCCCTGGTAGCCACGACTACCGATCTTGTGACTTCATCCATCACCTGGCGCCCTACCAACCCTCGCAATGGCCCAATCGGGGTGTCTCACAACAGCGCAAGAATGGACCAACCCGCGGTACTAACCGGTCTCAGACTCCATCAACGCAGCCCAACACTCGAGCTTCCTCACAACAGCCACCATAGGCCTCTTTTGCCACCTTTAAACAGCCTTGGGCTGCTCCCCCAACCATAATCAGCAGCCTTATTGGCCCCCATGGTGGGCCTCACCTCCACCCGGCCCATACCGTACTCAAGGGTGGGTTGCACCTTGGCAACCAGGCCCGTGGCCGCCCTCTAATAGGCCAGCTCCAACCCAGCAGTCCGGCACCACCCGACAGTCCCCACAGGCCCATGTTTCTGATTATAACCAACTGGAACCTACTGATTTGGGTGAAGCTCTTAAAGTTATGACTTTAGAGAACGATGATACTCAATGGTTCATGGACACAGGAGCAACAAAATACCTTAGTGCGGATCCAGGTATAGTTTCCAACCCTCTCATGTGTAGTTCTATTAAGTCCATATTCGTTGGAAATGGCCAACAAATGTGTTTTCTTGGGTCAGGTAACACTACCTTCCCACACTCCCCTACCACCTTTACCCTTAACAATGTCCTTTACACACCAAACATCATTAAAAAACCTTATTTCTATCAAAAAGTTCACCATTGATAATTGCGTTTCTATTGAGTCTGACCCATATGGTTTTTCTGTGAAGGACTTCAAGAGTGGGAAGATTTTGACCCGCCACAACAGTGACGACGACCTCTACCCCGTCACCGCTCCTACTCCAGCCTCGGTATCCGCTCACTTGTGGACTTCTCTTGTTAGTAGTAAAGCCGGTTATAAACTTTATATGGTTTTAATTTATGACTTTACTAATTACACATGGGTTTATCCACTTAAATTCAATTTTGAAACAGTCACCAAAGGGGGCGAATTTGATAACCATCAATTTCACACCCTTGCATCTAAACAGGGCATTCAACTTCTCTTCTCGTGTCCACACACTTCCCAACAAAATGGGAAGGCTGAGCGAATGATACGTCGTCTAAACGAAATTTGGCTTTCCATTCTCACACATGCCTCCCTACCTCCTATATTCTGGGTAGAAGCCATTCATACTTCCACCTATCTCCATAATCTTTTACCTTCATCCGTTTTAAACAACAAAACCCCAATTGCTCCCCTCTACCTGCGCAACCCCACATATGACCACCTACGGGTGTTCGGGTGCCTTTGCTACCCCAACCAATCCATTACCCATCCAAATAAACTTGCCCTTCGCTCCATGTTGTGCGTGTTCCTTGGTTACCCTGTTGAGTTTAGGGGTTACCGCTGCCTTGACCTGTCCACCAGGCAAGGTCATTTTCTCCCGACGCGTCACCTTTGACAAAACCCAGTTTCCCTTCTCCAAACACGGTGCCCCAGAACCACCCCCATTCTCCTACCACACTTAACATTTTCCCACACTAGCAACACCGCAGCAAGCCACCATCGCCACCACCACAGCCACCCGTCCCCTCCTCCCAACCCGCACCTTCAGCCCCACCCCCAACCCGCCAACCACGCGGACCTATCACATGATCAATCGATCCCGTGATGGCACATCCAAACCATCCCACAGTCTCAACCTATATACCATATCACCCCTCCCCATCTCCCCCTTACCCAAATCCCACCTAATTGCCTTAACTGACCCGAACTTGCATAAGGCCATGACCAATGAATACAGGGCACTAATAGACAACAACAAATGGGAGTTGGTACCTAGACCTGCTAATGCACATATTATTTGTTGTATGTGGTTGTTTCATCATAAATTTCATGTAGATGGCTCTTTAGAACGTTACAAAGCTTGCCTAGTCGTAAACGGAAAGACTCGACAAATTGGCATAGATTACTTTGTCACGTTCAGTCCTGTGGTTAAACCTACCGCCATTCGGACTGTTCTCAGTTTTGCTATCTTCCGTCAGTGGCCTATCCATCAGCTAGACATCAAGAATACATTCTTACATGGAGACTTGCACGAGACTGTTTATCTGTTTTAGCCTCTAGGGGGATGCCCCGACTCTCGACGATCAACATCCGGGTATTATGTGGTTCTTGGACACAACTTGGTCTCCGGTCCTCCAAGCACCAGCACACCATATCTCATTCTAGTACAGAGGCCGAATACAGGAGAGTTGCAAACACAGCAGCCAAAACACATGGCTCCGTAACCTTCTCCTTGAGCTGCATGTCCCAACACGTGATGTCACTATTATTTTCTATGATAATATTTCATCCGTCTACCTTTCCAAGAACTTGGTTCAACACCAACGTACTGAACATGTTGAAATTGACATTCATTTTGTCTGGGAAAAAGTCTGCATTGGCGCCATTCGAGTACTACATATTCATGCAGATTACCAATATGCTGACATTTTCACTAAGGCTTGCCTCGACAGCTGTTCAATTGGTTCAAGGCCAGTTTGTGCATCCGATCCTCTGCTGCTCAAACTAAGGGGGTGTGTTAACCTATATTTGTTTAGTATATAACCTTGTGTAAACATCTGTGTTCATAATAACCTTGTGTAAACATCTTTTCATGATCGGGCGATAAAAACAAAAAAAAAAAAGGAAAAAAAAAGGCTCATGTGTTGGCTAAATGAAATAAAAAACAATGGCAAATGAAAGTCGACAAAACAAAGGATAAGAAATCTATGAAAAACCCTACACTGATTAACCATACACATACATACAAAGCATTCATACATACCCACATCATTAACCAACCATATGCAACCAACCTCATGTGGGTTGTTAATTTAAATTGACCATGTTTTGAGCCGTCATAGAACCTGCTAACCCATTTTAATATGTTACCTGATATCAACAAAACACAACCTAAGAAAACAGTGCAGGAAAAACCATAGAATACCATAAACACCATAGAAACGCCTTCACAACCGACACTGGAGGTGAAACGGACCTCCCCCGAGGTCCACGACCGGAAATGAATGGGTTGTGTATTATATTGTAGTAGTAGTAGATACTCAAAAATCAACTAGTAAAGTGAGGTACCCATAACATGTAAATATTAGAAGTACATGAGTGTAAGTCTCACTCTGAGCAAAATGCTCAGAGTTGAAACAAAGGGTTTTCTTAGCAATTGGTTTCTCCTGAGGGGGTTGGGGGTGCGGTCCCGGCCGGGAAACGGATAGGGGTTTCGATTAAAATAACATTATTCTTCGAAACAGGGTCGCACGTTTACCGTTAAAAAAAGTCTTTCACATTATATATTTTATTAAAACAATGTCGGTGTCTCCGGTTAAATTTCATGAGATTATACTTCAGGAACAAACAGCCTAAACAATTGATCAACCTTTTCAAGAATTTTTTCAATAAAATAAAAAGTGTAATCAAGCTTTTCGGATTCAAATCATTCAAAATTTATGTTTTGATCTCAAAATCCAAAAAATATTTGGAAAAAAATTGTGTCTGTTTCTTTCTCATACACTTCCTCTCTTTCAAGCGATAACTCTGACGGTTTTCATCACAACCTTGACGGCGATGACGGAAACCCACCAAGGGTATTGGCGGATCTGGTCGCAATCCCAATGGCGACGATGGAGATCCAAGAGTAACTCCGACGTTTTACGTGTGTTTGTTCAATTTATTTTTTTTCGTTTTTTATTTTTTTTATACGAGCTTTTTGGGGTTGGTGTTTACCGGCGGTGGTGTGTCATCGGTGCTAGTTGGTACGACGCGAATTGCTTAATACTAGTTTTACGTTAATTGATAACAACACTCATGTAACTTTAAAAAACAACTAAAGTGGTATATAAACAAGGGATTTTTAAAGAAACGTCGTACGTCTTAAATCCAAACAATTATATTTAAATGAAAATTTCAAATCTTTATACATTAGAAGTTTATAAACAAGATAATCCATTCATTGGTAAACGTGACACCCTAGAGATTCATAGTAACTTATAATTTGAATGTATTGAAACGTAAAAATTTAAAATAAACAAACCCGGGGCGTGATCGTGTCAACACACAAATATTCGTAACATCACGTGGCTTTCATGATTTTTGTTCATGTTCGTCCACTAAGGATACGAACTTGTTCACGAATGCTTAGCCGAATGTAAACAAACACAGACAAAAAGGAAACGAATGCAAACAAATGTTCTTAAACATAAATAAACACAACAAAAGTTTCTTAATACAAATGATCGTGTATTCATTTTATAATAAATCAAAAAACACTACCTAGAATCCTTAAAAAATAAATAGATACGTAATATAATTATCAAATACTAAATCTTTAAATCAACAATACAAACGAACATAAATGAACACATTATCAAATGTTCACGAACATAAATGAACAAACGTAGTATTTGTTCATGTTCGTTCGTTTAACTAAACAAAGGGAAATTATGGTTTGTGTTTGTTCGTTTAATAAAAGAACGAAATAAATGAACTTCCCGTCGATGGTACTCATCATGAAGACCGCAACAACACAACGCCATCGTTCTTGTGACAGAAACGGTGTCTTTTCATAGAGCATGGTGTTAGTGTGATTGCGGGTAACTTGAAAGTTGATCTTCAGGCATGGACTACTATGGTTATGAATTGTATGGTTGATTTCGTGGTGACCGGGTTGCTTGTTCGCAATAAGTGCAAAATTGAATTAAAAAAACCCACAACACACGTAAAAAAAACATCGAATCCTTTTAAAAATATAAGCGCACAAACTTAATAATAAACGCAGACATACAAAGAAAACATATATCACAATGGGCATACAAGTAGTCATAGATAAAAACATAAAACATACAACGTAACAAATCTCTATAAAATAAAGTAGCCGATACCTAAAAGGCACGCGTACGAGTATAAATTTATGGTATGACACGAAAGAATAATGAAAACCTATTATGAAATTCGTGGGTTTGAGTTTAGCATAAACATGTTCGTGCTAGCTTCTGATCTAACTCGTTTAACTAAAAGGTTGTGTTCGTCTCAACCTGATGGGTCTAAGGGTTGACCTATTTAGCCATTATATTTTTTTATATATATATATTTTAAAAAATGTTTTATGTCATAAATAATATGGTTGGGTATTGTATAACAAAATTCAAACTTAAAACATAGTTTGATATAAGATCTTACGATTTAAATCAATTGGGTTATAGATATGTACATATTTTGTTGTAAACTTATAATTTTAATGTATTAATATGTGAAAATAAAAATAAAAAATGGACCCACTTAGCACTCGTAGGCACGCTTAAGCCAATGACATTCATAAGGACAGACATATTTATCGTTAAACAGTGGCAGATGCATGAATTTATTCTTATGGAGTCATTATTGTTATTAAATGCTTCAATAATATAGAAGTCGGTATAAGAATTTTCTGGTCGATTCTGGCCGGGTCAAGTTGGTCATATAATAAAAATACGATACAATAATAAAAAACATCATCATTAGAATATAAAATACATATAACACTTCTTTGGGATTTTAAGCTGAAAAAATCTTTAGCGCCACCTATTGTCTCTTTTGTCCAAATATCAAATCGTAAATCATCCTATATTTGATCACAAGTACAATACTTTAAAGTACTATGTACGAGAGTATTTTTTAGGTTTTGTTGTTATTGTGTTATTTAGTGGGTGTTATATTTAATTTAATTAAATCCTGGGCTTTACAGGCATTAGGTATTTTGTGAGAATGTATTTATTTAGTTATTTAATTAATTAACTCATGGACTTTTTCAAGTTTGAGTCTATATTTTTTAATAGCTAATAGAGTAAATGTTCAAAAATATATTGTTGTCACTCGAAAAACTTATACACCTATTTTCAAGTGCACACAAAAATTCATTGTATTCCATTGAATTCGATAAATACATACTAAGCCCCCTATCACTAAAGGTACACCTTTTGCTAATGACGCACATATAAGTAGGGAAAATTTAAGACTATCAACTGACGTAAAAAGCAGCTACTGTCCACACATATGGTTAACGACAATCTCTTATTTGATTATGAAGAAATTTACTTATAAGTAGAAGGCATAGCTATAATTTAACCATTCTGTTGCTCGTAAGCAGAAGATTTATAATTTTAACTAGTGGGTGTGACTCGCATTATGCGGCGGGATTATAAATTTTGAAAATTCAACTATGATTATTTATATATTAGTACTAACCATCAGAAAAAAATTATGTGTGAAACGCTGATAGTAAATGTAATAGAAAAATACTATATAAAAATTAATACCGCAATTGAAAACGGAAATAACGAATGTGTAAATGATGATTTTATTATATGTAACGAGCTCTATTATAAATTGTTTAATTTTTTTTTGACATAACTCGAATGCTTAGCTATAAAAAAAAAAAAAAGTTAAGTTAACTAAATGTAAATTTTAACCATTCTGTTGCTTGTAATAAGAAGATTTATAATTTTAATAAGCAAATAGATAAAGACAAATTAAGAAGTTGTTTTAGTAATAAAAAAGTAAAGTTTGATTTATTATAAAATAAATATCGAATCTATAACCTTCTACATACAACAAGTTTCAAATACATGACATTCTATGTACCCACCTTTTTATCTTAATTTAAAATCTTTATTTAATCCAATACTTTTATATTTTTCCTAGGTTAACGGCTCAGTCGCAACGCGCTGGTCCTAGATCGCTTACTTATTGATTTATATGTTTTACGTTTTGTCTGTGTGGTTAAATGTTTTTACGTTTACTATTCGTTCAGTTTTTTTTATTTCTTTTTTATTTATTTTTAAATACAGCTTTTTTGGTGTTGGTGTTCACTGGGGTGATGTGCCATTGGTGCTAGTTGTACGGTTTTACGCCCCTACTATAACGTAAATGGCTTAATACTAGTTTTACGTTAATTGATAACAACATTCATATAACGTTAAAAAACAACTGAGTGGTATATAAACAAGGGATTTTTAAAGAAACGTCAGACGTCTAAAATCCAAACAAATTATATTTAAATGGAAATTTCAAATCTTTATACATTAGAAGTTTAGTAACAAGATAATCCATTTCATCGGTAAATGTGACACCCTAAAGATTCATGGTAAGTTATAATTTGAATGTATTGAAATGTGAAAATTTAAAAATAAGCAAACCCGGGTGTGATCTGTCAACCCACAATACTCGTATCATCACATGGCTTTCATGATTTTCGGTCGTGCTCGGATGTACGTAAAAGTTTTGCCGCCAACTACAAACACAACCCTTTTAACACCATATCAATTTTTTAATTTTTTTTGTTAAACATAGTAGCTTTAAATATAAAAGACCAGGAAATAATAATAATAATAATAAGAAATAAAAAAGAAGAAAAGATTACATTCGTGCGGCCACATATAATGTCTTTCATTTTTATTATATAATACTTTACGAATAAGAGCATTAACACACCACATAAAGTCACGTAATAATACGTAATAAGGAACATCAATAACAGGCCATAACATGCATAACATGAACAAACATAACCCACCAAACAATCCAGAGCTTAATCATAAATTTCCATTTTTTTCCAAAAGTTCAGAAAATTCTAATGCAACTTAGGCGCATGAGCATTATTTGAGCGCATGAGCACTATGCAGGCGCACAGACACTTGGGAGCATGGGACACTTGGGCGCACGGGAAAAACTTAGGCGCATGGGTACTATGCAGGCGCATGGGTACTATGCAGACGCATGGATACTTTGGCGCATGAGAAAACTTAGGCGCATGAACAAACACTTATGCGTATGGGCAAAAACTTAGACGTATGGGAACTATGTAGGCGCATGAGTACTATGCAGGCGCATGGATACTTGGGCGCATGTGAAAACTTAGGCGCATGGGCAGTTTGGGCGCAATGGCACTATCATAGTTCTGACTTACATAAATTTACAGTTCCTGATCATCATCCTTACATAATCCTAGCTCAAATCTAACATACTAAGCTCATAAAACAAGCATACAACCACATAATTCGGTCAAACATTCACAAACACACATACCCACTAAAAACAGAGATGATACATACGGTTACATACTGAAAGTTGTAAATAATAGTTTACATGCATTTCCAGCCCCAAAACAAGTTTAAAAACAGAAATTCAAGGTTCCAGAACTCACCTACAGCAGCCTTTGAGTAAACTCCTCCAAACTCGAGAGCACTTGGAGTTCAAACACCTAAACACACCAAAAACACCCAACCGAAAACAGAGAAACACATAAGACTCGGTCTACAAGCTGAAAATTCAGCTGAAACTGAACAAACACGCAAAAACTCACATTCTAAACGATCTTCTTCTTCTTCACTCTTGAAATCATGTTCTTTACTTTTTGCAGCCGAGCAGTAATAACTTTTTAAACATAATAATAATAAAGTTTGCCTCTTGCACAACTTTAACCTCACAACTTGAGTTATTTTACCTTTCTTTCTTATATTCTCTTTTTCTTATATTTTTCTCTTCTTTTCTTCTTTTTTAAAATATCCGGGTGTTACAGTGCGGTCCCGGCCGGAAATCGGATAGGGGTTCATTAAATAATATTTATTCTTCGAACAGGGTCGCACGTTTGCTGTTAAAAAAGTCTGTCACATTATATATATTATTAAAACAATATGTCGATGTCTCCGGTTAAATTTCATGAGTTTTTAAATTGACCACCTAAGTGTTATTTTAATAAATTAAAAAATATTCCTCTGTTTCTTTCTCATACACTTCCTCTCTTTCAAGCAATAACTCCGATGGTTTTCATGACAACCTCGACGGCGATGATAGAAACCCACCAAGGATATTTCGACGGATCTGGTCGCAATCCCAATGGCGACGATGGAGATCCAAGAGTAACTCCGACGTTTTTACGTCTACTGTTTGTTCAATTTTATGTTTTTTTCGTTTTTATTTTTTTCTATGCAATTGGCTCAAAGAAAATTTGAGATAACTCGAATGCTTAGCTATAAAATTAAAAAAAAAAAGTTGAGTTAATTAAATGTAAATTTTAACCATTTTGTTGCTTGTAATCAGAAGATTTATAATTTTAATAAACAAATAGATAAAGACAAATTAAGAAGTTGTTTTAGTAATAAAAAAGTAAGTTCGATTTATTATAAAATAAATATCAAATCTATGAATCTATAACCTTCTGCCTACAACAAGTTTCAAATCCATGACATTCTATGTACCCACTTTTTTATCTTAATTTAAAATCTTATTTTAATTCGATACTTTTATATTTTCCTAGGTTAACGACCCAGTCGCAACGCGCTGGTCTTATATCGCTTACTTATTGATTTATATGTTTTACGTTTTGTCTACATGGTTAAATGTTTTTACGTCTACTATTCGTTGAGTTTTATTTATTTCGTTTTTTTTTATTTTTTAATACGAGTTTTTTCGGTGGGTGTTCACCGGGGGTGATGTGCCATTGGTGCTAGTTGGTACGGTTTTACGCCCCCACTACAATGCAAATGGCTTAATACTAGTTTTACGTTAATTGATAACAACATTCATGTAACGTTAAAAAACAACTAAGGTGGTATATAAACAATGGATTTTTAAAGAAACGTCAGACGTCTAAAATCCAAACAAATTATATTTAAATGGAAATTTCAAATCTTTATACATTAGAAGTTTAGTAAACAAGATAATCCATTCATCTGTAAACGTGACACCCTAGAGATTCATGGTAAGTTATAATTTGCAATGTCCACCTCGTCGGTAATCACACGCTCGAATAAACTAGTGACGCGGTCCACGTGTTTGTAGTGATATTCCATTAGTACATTGAATCGTCTCTTTAGCTCCTTGATCTCCTCGGTCGATTCCCGCACCGCTTTCTTCAACACTCGGTTGTCGTCCCACAGATCAGCAACGTGTTTACGCTCGATATGCAAAGTAGCTGCCATAGCAGCCATGGCCTGCTCGGGAGGATAGTGTAGGGAGGTAGGGTAGGGATATCAGGGTTCCTAGCTGGAGTAGACCTAGTACGGGGCTGGTTTTTAGAAGGTGAAAGAACATTCTTCTCCTGAACTAGTCAGGTCATATACAGAGGATAGTATTCCCACTTATGAACCGGTGAGTACAAGGGTAGTGCAAACGGTTGGTCATAGTCAAACTCTTCATTACTATTAGGACGCATAGGCCAATCGTACGGACCTATAATCGGAGGTATAGAATCGTAATGAACATGCCTCTTTCCTCGAGAAGGAGAAGAGGAAGGTGCAGACGATGAAGAAGCCATTCCTGCAAAGTACCGCTCACAAGAATGAGCAACAGCAAGCAATCCAGCAAGGCAAAGCAAACAAGGCCAGCTAACAAAGCTAAACGTGTCTATATTCGTGTAACTAAGGCAACAGGCTATAGTCTAAATGCAATGCAAATGAAATGCAATGTTAATTTAGTTCGCTATAACCCATGGCTCTGATACCAATTTGTTAGACCCTCAATTTCCACAAACGGGGTATTACCGTTAGGCGTGTGACATACCAGGATCTCATCCACTAGTTACCCCAAACGGCACATCAATTACAAAACATAATTGCTCGATGACGTTTGAATTTCCAAAATCAGAGTTATTAATGTAAACTTAAGAATATTTGCGGAAGCATAATCAATCTTAATTTAAAATGGCGCAACACGCGCAAACCAATGAAATAACATTCATGAAAGAAAAATAATGTTCATTTGACCCATAAGATGAATGCATAAATGAGATGTTCCTAATCGTGCGCATCTTGAGAACCTGAAAGAAACATGCTAAAGTGTCAACACAAGTTGGTGAATTTACAGGTTTATTAGAAAACAGTAAGTAATAGTAAAGAATCTAGATTCAGTAATCAAAGCATATAAGTAGGTAGCTAGCCTACAACAAGTCACTATATGTATGAATATCGCGACCGAGCTGACAGTATTATAATGTAATGAATGCCCCGGCTATGGGTACCAGACCACAGCGCAGTAAAACAGGCTAACCATTCACCCATTTGACCTCCAGTCAAGCTAGCGCGACTAGCCCGGGCGGGGTTTGTCAAACCCAGTAGATTTACTAACAATCACCTCGCTAATACCATATTAACGGTCCGAATAAGGCGTAGTGGTATCACAATAGTAAACCAGTATATGCAGTATTACAAATCTAAGTAACTTACAATTCATGAAAACAGCATGTTTCTCTCCCCCAAAAGAGAGTATAGTATGAAAAGTAGGGCTGTAAACTCACCTTGAATGCACGGCAACGAGCAAACGAAAGCACAAAGATTTGGTTTCCGGTTAACCTGAATTTCATTTAATGTATAATTAATATTAAAGTATAAATATTAACAATGTGGTCGTACGGTTTCGCGTGCACGGTTCGGTTACCACACAACTATCGATTTTCCCCCATATACATGCAAGCACACCCAAACACCAATTCACCTTAAATGCATGCAGCCCAACTATTGACACTTAGCCCGGGTTATACAATGAAAGTACTCTTTATATATTTTAATCATAACTTTAAAAAAAAAAAACTTAAACGTTTGATTATACATGTCCTACATATCTTAAAGCATAATGGTCCTCTCGTGACCCAGTTAGGGTAACATGTATCAGTGAGAATTTATACCTTCAGAATATTAACTTTACAATTAACACCCATATATTACATTATATATATTAACGTACACTTTATATGTAGTATGCAATGCACGCACTCTCATGCAAATTTTATATTATATATCACAATGCACATAAGCATTATTAAGGTATTTGCATACCCATGCATCAAGAACTAATGTGCATATTTATATACATATATTCATCTCGTATGCATAACCAAATCGTTCACATCATTACTATCTAAGAACACACACATAGTAGAACAATATACATACACAACAGCACACGTGCAGCACACACCCACTAACAAAATCACACCACCCACACACAACCAAGCACACACACACAAATACATATACACAGCGCACACTCATTCACACACTTTCCTAAAGCCCACATGCATATCACAACCATACTGCATGCATACGTAGCCCCCCCCCCCCCCCCCAATACATGACCCACTCCATCCATACAAACCACACACACCGAACAAAGCATACACCCAACTCACGATCGAGCATATATGTACATATATCCGCAAGCACATACAGAACACACCAAATCAAACATCCTTAATACACACGCTCGAACGCACGCCCACATGGTCCGAATGCCATGACCCTCAAACCGCACACACAATCCGCACGCATAAACAAACCCGAAATCGTAATGTAACAAACATGAATAGAGTAATGAGGAAATCATACCACACGGGGCTGCTCCGATTGGTTATCGCGATCGCCGAAAGGTTCACGGTTGCAAGGAGGAAGCTTTGCGCAAGGGATGGTCGACGGCAGCAGTAACCTAATGGAAACTAGGGTTGCGAGAGGGAGTTCGGGTGATTGAAGGGAAATCGAGAGGGGCCTCACGATTTATAAAGGGAGGGTCCATGCATTACACAATAAGTCCCTCCTCTTCACCTAAATTACATTATTGAACCCATTTGAGTTTAGTTGGAAAAGTTAATTATGTTTAATATTAATAACTAAGTATTAATAGTGATAATAATATTAATAATTATAATAATAATAGGAAATATTTTCGCAAGTGACGAGGAGAAATTTGAAACTTGGAATGATGTTAACCTGAGAACATGAGTTGTGACAACTATATAGATCGTATGTAAACACGAAGTTATAATACATGTTGATTACCTGAAAAAACATATTCAAATAGTCAACATAAAGTTGATAAGAGCATAAGTTTAATAACTTATCGAAAATTTTCTTATTGATGCAACATAAATAAAATCACAACCAAACCTACTTATATGCCAAGTAATTTATAACTGTCATACATATAAATCACAGAATCAAATAATATAACATCACAACACTATTTTGTTGATGCAGAAAACATGTTCTAAGTAGCGCTACCTATATTATCTGACGGTTCCTTATACGAATTAATAGTTGTAACTTATGGCAGAAAATGACAGTAACTTAACAAAATTCTTATTCACATTAGCATCAATCATAACAAACACAGTATTTTTTCCCCCCCAAACTTATGAATAAAAAGAGACTATGTTACTCACCTTATTTCCAGCAACAGTTCATTTATTTCCTATAAATAATTATATGTTAGAGATAAATCTTATTTCTTTAAAATTTTTAGCATTTATATCTTAAATTAAATAGAAATTCCAAAACAGTAGCTACGGCTATCTAAAAATTTCCAAATTTTAAGAAGAAGTAGCATCTTAAAATCCAAATTAACATATAAAAATTTCAACTAATACTTATTTACAGATAATTTTCTAGAATTTTTACAAGTTTCATATTAAATGACAGAAATAGCTACATATCTCCAAGACTTCTAAACTTTATACAGAATGTTCTACACAATATTTAAAATTTTTATATAAATTTTCATGATTTTACCTACTGTTTTGTTATTATTCCCGGTTTTCTTAATATTTTTCATCACAAAATATATAACTTTACCATACAAGTGAATTAATTCATAAAAATTTATTCTGTACTTCCAATATAATGTTAGAATCATTATAAAATTTTTTCAGATTTTTATCATTTTTAGATCTTTTGTTTGGTATTTTTCTTTTATTTTCTTGAATTAATCATAATAATTAATATATCCAATAAAATTTTCTCAAAATTTCCAGATTATTATTTTCAATATTTTCTAATGGATTTCTAAATTTTATTTCCACAATCATAGTCATTTAAATACTTAATCTATTTTACCTTAATAAATTATAAAATAACACATGTTTCAACCCTTTATTATTATTGAATCTCTTTGTTTTTAAAAAAAATGTCAAACTTTCTATTTTATAATTTAGTTATTGATTTTATTTGAAAATTAAAGTCTTCATAAGGTTGGTAAATAGTTTTAAAATATAAAAGTTTGATCTACATGTTAATCATATATTTTTGAAGATCTAACCTTGATTAGAAGTATAAGAAAGGTTTTAGAGAATTGTTCTTTAGCTCTTTGATGATCCAACTTGGTGTGGTTGTTCTTGATCTTGGAGTGTTGATCACAAGTGCATTGGTTGAAGATAATTGAGATGATGATATGGAGCTTATGATGATGGTGTTTGGTTGTTATTTGAACCGTGAGAGAGCAGGAGATTGGTAAGATATAGGAACGAGAGTGAGTAAGAGATGGTGGCGGTGGTCGATGGCTGTGGTGTTGGTGGTGTTGTAGCCGAGAAAAAAGGGATGTGTAATGGATGTGGTGACGGTTTTATGGCCTTGATCAACCGAGAGAGTGACACCAAGGCTAGTAATGATCACCCTTAGATGTAGAGTAGATATGTGTCAAGTGTTTAGGCATGATAAGTGTGTTTGTTAGGATAGGTGTCAAGTTTAAGTAGTGATTAGTGTAATGTTGATGATGATGTTGTGGGAGGGATCTTCGGCCGATGGTTTGTGGTGGAAGGTAGATAACCTTGATCTTCATGATTGCTTTCACACATAGGGTGATGAGGTGTGTTTTAGGTTTTGAAGGTGTCACTTGATTATGCATGATATGCGTACATTAGGATAGGTGTTAAGTTTAGAGGGATGATTAGTGTATATGGAATGCTAGATGTCACTGTTTGGTGCTAATGATATTCTTAGTCATTAGGTTAGTGTTAATAAGTTGCTTAGCTACTAATCCATGTTGTTTCATATTCTAACGAGTCGATTATAAAAGTTAAGTTGATGGTTTTAGTAGCATGTTTAAGTATTTAGGATTAGTTTGGTTTAAGTTCTCATGTAAATTTTCCAAAACTTATATCATTTGGTTATTGTTTGATTAAGTTGAAATTTTAGTTCATTTCATTAAATGGAAGCATAATATGATGTTAAGTAACTAATCACATAATCTTATAATTAATATCTCACAATATCACAAAAATACACATACATGTACACGTAAAAGATTATACATACATGTAACTATGAATCATACACACATATTTATATATGTTAAAATATATAGATAAAAATATTTATCACATAAAGTTACCTTAATATTTAATATAAGTACACACACACACACACACACACACATATATATATATATATATATATATATATATATATATATATATAGAATTAACTTATATTATTCTTTTGTATTAATTTTATCTAACCTAGATTTTCGTGTGTCACACCCTTAATTTCCACAATGGGGTATTACCGTTAGACGTGTGACATACCAGAATCTCAGCCAATAGTTACACCAAACGACACTTTAATTACGAAGCATAGTTATTTGTTAATGTTTCAAATATTCCCAAAAGCAATGTTACCAAGATAACCATATAAGTAATTGCGAAGCATAAATAAGTCTTAAAAATTTAAATGGCGCAACACGCGCAAATCATTTTATAAGTTCATTGAAAAGTTATAAATATATCGTGTGACGATGAATGCATGAATGCTGATCCTAAACGTGCGCGTCTTGTGACCTGAAATAAACATGCTAAAGTGTAAACACAAGGTTGGTGAGTCCACAGGTTTCGACAAACAGAACAAGTAATAACCGATACAGTAAACAAAGTAATGTCCGTAGGTAGCTAGCCTACTTAACAGGTTTACATAGTGTATGAAGTTCGCAACCGAAGCTGACAATGTAAATGAATGCCTCGGCTGTGGCTGCCAAACCACAGCAACAGAAATTAGGTCAATTAAACACCCGTTCGACCTTCCGGTCGTGCTAGCGCGACTAGCCCGGGTGGGTTTTGTCAAACCCAGTAGATCTACTCAGAATTACCCCGCTGAAGATATATATTAACGGTTCGAAAAGTGAGGACTTAAGTTGGTACAACACTAGTAAACATTGATCATTACAGTATATTGATCAAATGAAATACGTTTGAACACATGTTTCTTTCCCAAAGAAAATAGGTAAAGTAGGGGCTGATAACTACCTTAAATGCAAACAATCAATTACGTAAACACGAGCGATAAGTTTCGAACAACCTGGAACAAAATATATTAAATATTAAAACTAACATGGATCGTCGGTTTCGCGAACACAGTTCGGTTACGGTATCGCCTATTGGTTGATCCCCACACAAGCACACAGTATCATGTACTATAAATGAACATCACCCCACTGGAATATATATATACATGTGAACATGAACGTAAATGCAACAACATAACAAACTACATAATATAATATATATATATATATATATATCTATATATATATATATATATATATATATATTATATATATATATATATTATATAATTAATACGTACTATAACATTCTTAACACACTACACACATACAAATGCATGCCCAAGAAATCCCACTGCTCTCTCTTTCCCTTAACAAAAGTCGATGGAAACATGCACATGCAACCACACCTCCATGCAATCACACCTCAAACGTACATACATTACCTACCCACTCACACCCACTGCAATACACACACCACGCACATATAACACACTCAACACCTACATCCTTACGCATACATCCATACGCACCATAATCACACCTCTCCATGCGCCCACCTCCATGCACCCCACCCATGTACATACACATATACACAGACGCATATATAATATATATATATATATATATATATATATATACACACACACACACACCATCCATGATCATATATGCAATATCCATGATCAACACACCACATAAGCACATACATCACGTACACAAACAAACACTGCCGATCAACCGAAACATATGAATGCACACAAGACCACATATACATACACAAGTGCGAACGCACACCCACAGAACCCGATTTACACGACCCTCGACCCGCTCACGCAACGTACGCATAAATTGCAGCCCAAGCACCACCCAAACCCACATACCATCGAGCATAATCATACATGCATCCACACAGCCGAACATACACATACACACACGGTCGCTAGCACTCTCACCCAAACCGCATGAATACATGAAGCTATAACTATATCTACATACCTCGCAGAACATATATATATACACAAATAAAACACACCATTGCAGCATACACATACATACATTAAGCATGAAGAACACGCACACAATACGCACACACTAGCTTAACAGCCGCAAACGTTCACACTTGCGACGAACAGATCAACAAACGAACCCGAATCGAAACCGTAACCGCGACGTAATAATCGAGGCGAGGCGGTGATGGTAACCGTAACTAAAACGAATCAATAGAGAAGAATATAACCGAACGAGGCTGCCGAGAGGTTGAATTACTTGAGGGCAACAGCGAAGGAGAAGAGGACGTTGTCTTCGTCGGGGCTTGCACTCGGCAGAAGCGATTTCGAGGGACCGAGGTGGTTATCGGCAGATTAAGGTTGGAGGTTCACGGCTGCAGGTGTTGCGACGGTAAGGAGAGGCGGCCGAGAGGGGTGTGGGATCGTGGGATCGTGAATGGGGTGGGTAGGGTTGGATATAGTTGTGAATTAAATTTCAAATAGATTTTTAAAGGGTTTAGTTGTGATTTACTTGTGAATTTAAATTTTATTTTTATAATTAAGTTAATTGGTTATCAACTAGTTGATAATATAATAACTAATTATTGTTAATAGTAGTAACTAATTAATCGTAACGTAATGAGGAGATGTTAGTTTAAGAAATGAGGTTAACCTGAAAAAAACTCGGTGTCACATCGTGTCATCACATCTTTTGTCCAAATATCAAAACGTAAATTGTCCAATGCTTTAAGTATTATGTACGAGAGTATTTTTTAGGTTTTCTTGTTAGTATGTATTTAGTGGGTGTTAGGAGTGAGCCTATTTATTTAATTAAATCCTGGGCTTTGCATGCATTAGGTATTTAGTGAGAATGCATTTATTTAGCTATTTAATTAATTAACTCGTGGACTTTTTCAAGTTTGAGTTTATATTTTTTAATAGCTAATAGAGTAAGTGTTTAAAAATACATTGTTGTTACTCGAAAACTTATACACCTATTTTCATGTGCACATAAAAATTCATTGTATTCCATTGACTTCGATAAATACATATTAAGCCCCCTGTCACTAAAGATACACCTTTAGCTAATGACGCACATATAAGTGGGGAAAATTTAAGAGGATCGACTGACGTAAAAAACAGCTAATGTCCACACATATGGTTAACGACAAACTCTTATTTGATTATGAAGAAATTTTACTTATAAGTAGAAGGCATAACTATAATTTAACCATTCTGTTGCTCGTAATCAGAAGATTTATAATTTTAACTAGTGAGTGCGACTCGTATTATGTAGCGGGGTTATAAATTTTGAAAATTCAACTATGATTATTTATATATTAGTACTAACCATCCGAAAAAAATTATGTCGAAACGCTGATAGAAAATGTAATAGAAAATACTATAAAAAAATAAATACCGCAATAGAAAAGAGAAATAACGAATGTGTAAATGATGATTTTATTATATCTAACGAGCTCTATTATAAATTGGTTAAAAGAAAATTTGACATAACTCGAAGGCTTATGTATAAAACTTAAAAAAATTCAAGTAATTAAATGTAAATTTGACATAACTCGAATGCTTAAGTATAAAGTTAAGAAAAAAAAAGTTAAGTTAATTGCCCTATATGTTATATGTTAATTTATCAACTTGATGAACAGTGATTTTGTGTATCTGAGCCTTTGGTTTCTAATCGGACGGTGAAGGAGCAGTTACGTCTAGGCTTACACGTGGGCTCAGGCAGCTTTCGTGGCAATCGTGCATGCAAATAAGAGAGAGGAAGACATAAAGATTGTCTCCAATGGCGAAGAAGGGCAGAAGCGGTTGTGGTGAAGTGAGCGTCGATTGTATATTAGGGCAAATCAGGTGGCGGTTCCACAAAGGTAACAGCGGCGTGGCTGATATAGGGTTCCTGTGAAGTGAGCGTCTTCAATCATCGTTGCGGCATCAGCTAAATCGCCCTCTTTACCTACCGCCGCCATCTCCGTTCCTCCACTGG
Organism: Flaveria sonorensis; assembly: GCA_025506505.1. Lineage (NCBI taxonomy): Eukaryota > Viridiplantae > Streptophyta > Magnoliopsida > Asterales > Asteraceae > Flaveria > Flaveria sonorensis. The sequence goes on from CM046424.1 coordinate 1,259,892, forward strand.
AGATGTGGTGATTATGAATCGTTTTTGTTATTTTCTTTAGCCATAGACCCGTAAAGAGGTTAGTATAATCATCATTCATTCATTAGCGATAACTTCTTGGCTTACTGTTCTTCGATCTGCAGCGCCTCCGCCATAGAAGGAATTGCCTGTTTTCCGGCTGATGGCTGTCGTTGTCATGCGTTGATGGTGGCTTGTTTATATGTCGGTGGTGGTTCTGGTTTCAGCGTTGCCTTTGGGTTTCTGTTTTCTTTAATTGATCACCTGCAGAGAGAGTTTTCCTCTCGATGGCTGTTTAAGTTGTTTTCCTTCTTCTATGATAAAATTTTCACTGGTTCTTCTTCATACCGATTTTCCAGTCAATTTGTTTGTTGTTCATTTTTTTTTTTTTTCGATGGCTGCCTATATGCATCGGTATCAATTTGGTTTGTTTTTTGTTTGATGTGTCACCTCTTCGGTGGCTGCATGTTTGCATCCGTATCAATTTGGTGTATGTGGACTTGTTATCATTTTTGTTATATATGTTTTGGTTGTGTGATTTCAAACAGTTCCTGATTCTAATTTGGGTCATTTGCTCTTATTTTAATACTCAACAAACATCTTTAAAGAAAGTCCTTTAATGGTGTGGTTTAGAGTTAGAGCGTACGTGGTCTCATCTTTGATTAGTGACTGTTGTAGCCGGTGTTACAAACCTGTGCTTCATTCTTTCAATGTTGTGTATTGTTGTTTGTCCTTAAATAAGAATCTATTGTACATTTTTCATTATGTGATTTACCATGACATTCCTTTCTCTGTGCATTATTAATATACTGTCTTTGTCTTACATAGGCATGTAAATTGAATACAATCACATAAAATCATTCATGTTGAAGCTGAGACAAGTAACGTCAAACTAAGTAAGTTTCTTGATTTCATAAGATATTTAGTTGGGTTTCTTTATTTTAATTCGGGGTGTGGGTTAGGTTCGTATGTGTAGGGTTAGGTCTTTATGTGGTTTCTTTGGTTTTGATTGTATCAGTTTAGGAATCAAATTGCATATGGTTGACTTAAAATTATTGTATTCTTGGCAGACTAAGCTGCAATTGAATGTGGAAATTAGTGATTGTTAAGGATGCTTATGGTAATAGGTGGCATGCCAGGTGAGCCTCTTTTTCTAATTAACAGACTTTTATTTACTTTGGATTTTCACGCATAACTATACTTACAAACTGTATACGTATTGTATTCGATGATTTAGGGACACGATTAACGTGTTTGGTTTGGTGGTTAGGGTTTTAAGTATTTAAATTATTATTTAAAAGGTTTTTTATTTGTGGTTTCTTTTAACTATTTTCCAGGGTTAAGATTTAATGACTTATCTTTCTTAAGCATAATATTGCTAATTAATTTAGCTAATAACCTCAAATCTAAATGCAAAAAGGGTTCTGACTTGGGTGTTCTAAGAGTGATCTTTAGTGTTTAATAAAATTCATTAAAATGTATTAAGTTATAAGTAATAATGTACACCTATGAGAATACAAATTTGGGTACATTATTATCTAATACAAAGCTAAGAAAACAAAATATGACTTCACTGTTAAGGTTTGATGATTATAATGTTACAAATTTGCATCCACCTATTTATGTATTTGGTGAACTTTCTTTTCAAGTTGTTCACATTAACAACATGTGGACTAATCTTTCTTCACCGTCACCGACTTGCTTATGGGCAGCCATTACCGTACCATTAAGAAAAATGCACAGGTCTTGTAAGTGTACTGTTGGTGCTGGGTGATGTTATTGTTGAGCTGAGAGAACTAAAGTCAAAGTGGGTTGGTTTATTGATTTCATAAGATTTATAGTTGGGTTTCTTTATTTTGATTCTGGTAGGTATGGGTATTGCCACTTCAATATCATCATATTTCCAAGATGCTGATAATTGCATGACAAATTTCAAGGGGTGGGTATTGCTACTTTAATATCATCACTTTGCATGGTACAATGATATTGCGATTTCGTGATTCATGAATATGTTCCTAATTACTTAACATTTCTATTTATGCAATTTGTTTCATTCCACAAGATCAAAATTTTAGGCCTCATCATTGTTAGTTTCATTGCTAATCACATTCATCTATTTTGTTAGCATTCTCAAGCTCTTTCAGATTTTGTGACACGGTGGTAAAAATTGGGAAGATGGTTGAGCTTCATGATCTTTGACATATGAAACATCTTTTAAATGGTATTCAATCTCAGGACAACAGACCCATGAGATGATACCTCCATTTCATTTTGACATGCTAAGTAACTCGTAATGTTCCTCCTTTTTATATTAACTTTTTATATAGAAGTTATGAAACATAAATACATATATATAAAGGGAAAGCTAAGGTGTATAATTAGAATATGTTATGACTAGGTATAACCCACAAAGTGTGGTTGTGGTGGTGCTTATGGTGAAATGATTATGAATGATATGCATTTGAATGCAATTTGCGAATTGAATTAGTTATACCTACTTGATTTTATATCTAGGTCACATTGTGCTCAAGTATAGGTAATAGAACCTAATTTTCTATTTAGCTAATATTTAATACTCTCGGATTAGCTTTTATGCTTATTTTTTATTATTCGGCACCATCATTCCTACATTTAGTCTATGTACGCAAAATTTTCCATTTTCTTTTCTAAGATTGTAGGTTTGTTATCTTACTTTGTACATGTGAAATTTGTGATTTTAAGAGAGTATGCGCTTACAAACTGATATGGTGTATTTTCAGTCATCACATAGCCAGTTTTCATCAAACCTGCTAGACCTATGGTCGAATGATGTTGTGATGGTATGTTTTGATATATCAAGAAATAGATTTAACTTTAATTTGATTAGTTAAACTCAGTTATCGGACATTGTAAAACTAATTACTTGGGAATTTGTCTAAATCTTACAGTTTTTATGAACTCAGAAGGAATTACACTGTACACATATCATTTTCTGAAACCTCAACCAATCTTTTCCACAAACAAAGCAAAAATGTCTAAACTATAAATCCATCAACACACTTCTATGTATGACTGGTCATGACAGCTGTAGAAGATATTTGTATTATTTGTTCTATTATAGTTCCATTGTTAGTATCCTAGCAGAAGCTAGATTCCCTATTCTGGGTGCTGATGTTATTAAGAATTATCTTACTTTTTAGACCATTAGACTATGAGTTCTGTGTTTAGCATATTTAATATTGTTTAGGGTACTAAAGTGTAATTAGTCTCTCTATATATTTGGATGTAATCCCTGATTTGAGTATCAATCAAAACCCTAAACAATTCAAGATTTTGATTGGGTCAACTGGATATTTTCAAAGCAGGTTATAGGCCCACCAAATTTCCTAATGCAGCCCAAAATAATTGAGCTCATGTTAATGTAAATAAGAAGGTTCGTATCAATACTTCGGGCCCAGAAAATCGACTTGTCCTCAAGTCGGGAGGAAGGAAATTGGCCGGTTAAGTCCTGCGTTTCAAATCAGCTTTTACATCCTTATTCCTAACATGCTGAGACTCCTTCGAATTATCCATTCTTTTATGTTTTCCAATATTCATAGCTTTTGACGATGATGATACATCCATATGTCCCTTCTCATGTTGTAGCAAACTAGCTTGGTCATATACATCCACATACATCATTTCTCTATTGGGCTCTTTTGATTCCTTATCCTGTTGATACATCAACTTCTTATTTTCAAAGCACTCTAATATATCATCTTTATGATGCTTGTAGATGTAACGATACAATTCCCAACCAAGTTTTTTGATTTTTGGTGAAAAACAGAGAGTAAGTTCTCTTCTGCAAGGGTGGAGGGCTCGGAGGCTAGGATGTTTTTTTGTGTGTCAAGATGGTTTTTGATGTAGTCAAAATGGGTAGCTTTTGTGGTGGTGGTTGATGTGTCGGTAGTTTTAGTGATGGAAGATGGCAGCTTCGGCGGCGGCGGCGGCAGCAGTCCTCGTAGTTTTGGCGGCGGAGTCGGTAGTTTTGGTGGTGGTGGTGGCATAGTCGGTAGTCCCGGTGGTGGATTCAGTGATTTGGGCAGCGTTGGTGACGTAGTCAGTAGCTTCGGTGGTGGCGGTTTTGTTGTAGATCGACCTTCTGTGTGCCCCTGAGCTTTGATTTCTTTAACATCTTCTGATAGGAGTACGCCCGGAGAATATCGATTCAAACGTAACGAACAAATTACAGGTAGATCTAAAGCTTGTTTCGGATACAGATTCACCACCAAAACAAATGATAGGGCTGCGATGTCAACCAAAGATACAGATACACCACTCCGGTTAAGCAATCGTGTCTAAGAACACCGCTCAATTTGCCAAGATTGAACTAGCAAAGACAAATTAGTTTAACTCTCACACTCAAAAGATAAATCAACACAAAACTTTCATATTCAAAATCTCATTGCTTTCAGTCACCAACATTCAAATACATATAGAAAGTTCAAGACGTACCCACGTTTGAACTAAAAGAAATAAACAACTAAGTACCACTAAGAAAGCAAAGTGTACAACTTGAAAAGCAAATATAATATAACTACATTAAAACATGGGAAAATAGAAAGGTAAATGCATGGGAAGTTGCGAACGTGGTTATAGGATTTGCATGGACTTCTTTAACCTCTATCATCATGGGTCGGTTCTGGGTTATGGGCGGTGCAAATAAATGGGTCGGATCAAGGTGGAACGTGGGCCACAGGATAACGAATAATAACAGGTGACCGTTGATGCGGGTTGTCAGGCCTAATCAAAAACAATTTATAACGGTCCAAACTTCACCTAAGATAGCTAGGGTAAGTCGGGTCGATCCACAGGGAATATGTGGAAAGTGTGGTTTAAATTCGAAAGTTTGTATCTTGACTAACAAAACTGGTAAAATAACTAATTGTGAATAGTAACGATCTTAATAAGTAATTTAATTGCAAACAATGATGTGAAGGGGTAATCCTCTCCAGGTTTAGATTTATAACTTAGACTTGCTTTGATAGTTAAAAGTGGTCACACAGACATAACCAGGTTGATTTGGTTAAAGACAATAGATTGAATGAGACTGTTGTTAATGAACTACTCGAATCATATCCTACGTTTGTATTACCCAACCCCATCCAAAATTGATGTTTCCAGATGAAAAGAAATCTAAAACAATCAAACAGGAACAATTGAATTGAAAGCAACACACGTATTTTAGAATCTCTAAACAATAAATAATGTTACTCGGCTTATATTACCGTGTTCAAACATTAACTCAACCAAAACCATCAAGAACAAGTCATAGTATAAACCCTAACACCCAGAGAAGATTACGGGTGGCTTAGCCAGACATGGAAACGAAAAACGAATCAAAATCGAATGCAAACATTGTATCTAACGTTAAAGATTCAAACCGAATGATAAAAACAAGATCTTGATACTTGAAATCACCTCCGGGAGCCTTTTGGATCACTTGGGGTCGTTCCTAGGACTTGGGGACGGCTTGGAATGAAAGATCCTCTTGAAAACCTAATTTTCCCGTCTTATAGGTGATTTCAGCGCATCTTGTACCGTAGGTCACTTGAACACCGTAAGTTACTTTAGAGGCTTTCTGCTCAATTTTCGACTGATGAACCGTAGGTCATGTTTCCACCATAACTTACGCCGGAGGCCTATACCGTAGGACCTGATTCCACCGTAAGTTACGCTAGGGGTTTTTTTCCGATTCTTGTTTTCTTCATAACTTCTTCGTTCGGACTCCGTTTTCCTCCCCGTTTGCGGCCACGTTCTCGTAATTGAATTCTCTATCACCTCATCTATCATGGTCTTCATTTATCATCCATGTGCATCCTTCAAAACACACCAAATCATTGCGTTTTACCTGCAAAACACCAAATCATCGTAGTTAACTTATTCCAACCAATTTCTTCTACTTAAACACATAAATTATATTAAAGTTAACTACTTAACCATGATAAACATCATTCCAAACCTCTTACATCACATTCCCACACTTGTTTCTCGCTTGCCCTCAAGTGAGGTTGCTTTTAAAATTCAATAATTCAAATTAAAAAGGGGGTCAACACATAAAAGCACAAGTACCAAACTCGATTAAGGTTCAAGGGCATACTCAATTCCCAGTTAGTAATTATGACCCGTTAACAAACACAAACCTCTAACCCGTTGGACTGCCTAACTAAAATTATCAAACCCAAGGTTGCTCCCTTGCACGTATCACACCCCTCCCAATAAAGCTCTCCACTCGGTGTAATTTCTGGCTCGGCCAAAGATATGCCGGTATTTATGAGACACTCAAACAATAATGCCAACTAGTGAGCATAGGCTTGTAAGACAGTCATCTCTCCATCCACTAACATAGGATACCACACCAATCATGAGGACTTTGCAAAGGTTGTAATGTTAGGCTTAGGTTCGGATAGGGAGTATTTGGTGAATAAGTGACTAGAGTGATGAGAACCTTGAGTTAATTAGCACATACTTAAAAGCACAGTCTTTTTCTTGTCTCATGCTTCAGTCTTTCAAACTTAACTATTTCGACAAAATTTTCCCTTCTTTTCATTTTTTTTCTTTTTCTTTATTGTTTTGTTTTTTTTTTTGTTTTTTTTTTCACAACTTCCAAACATGAAGTCAGATCAAACTTAGCACTATAACTACCACCAATTAATTCAAGTTCCATCACACAGGTAAACAAAGGAATAGGCTAAACAAAAGGCTAATGAGTCACATATTTGGTTAACAAATGAATAGGGAAAAGGCACAAACTTGGCTACTAGGAGATAGATGTCGGGTCGGTGGGTCCTATGGGGTTATTCTACGGTTGATCCTAATGCCTCAATCACTTCGATGTGAATCCCAGTCTCGAGTCTCAAGATGCACGCGCCCCACAAGCTCTACCACTAGAGAACATCACTGCACACTCAAACAAGCAAATATATCTAACACTATCAAAGAATAGGCTTCTCACATATGAAAATGATGTGTTCGGGTTACCGACGTGACATGTGCAAGTTTACTACACCTAAAGTTTGCCACCCCTAGTTAGGCGTTCCCTTTCCAACTTCCACAAACCAACCGGGTTTAAACATTTAGGGAATCAACCATGACTAAGAACCTTAACCAAAGATTAATATTTTAGAGAAAATTTTTTTAAAATTTTTAAATTTAAATTTTGTCTAAATTTCCATTTCTCCAAAATGTGTCTACTTATGGTTCCCCCATCCCCACACTTGGGATACATTGTCCCTAATGTATGGGTGTTTAAAAAAAACAAATTTCAACCTCTTCAATCTCATTTAGACTTCCCCACCAGCATTATCAAGGTTCGTTGACTTGACTCACGACGAAAGACAAAAGTAAAATATAAACAAGCTACTTATTTCCTAAAAACATAACATAAAAAGTTCAGACATCAAACATCAAACACCACCCAACCCCCCATATTGTTCCATTATTCTCTCGACCACCCGAAACATAAATAAATAAACACTCAAACACATAAAATAACCTAGTTTAAATTGGAGCAATTGGACCTGATCGATCGGGACAATCACGATCAGCGATTGCCCCCAAAGTACCGTGACTGACGCGGTCCAAATATGTTGCTCAGCTCTTCCCTCCATTCACTAAACTGGAATGCACCCCCTTGTGCTCCGCTACTGCTTCCTTCTCCACTCTGTTGTTGCTGCTGGAGCTGCTGCATCTCGAGCTGTTGTTGTTGGAATTGTATCGGATCGATCCACTCCGAATGGTGCCACTCGGGTCTCGGCAGCCTCTCCCCTCCATCATAGGGTGGGAGAGTGAGGTAGTTGACCGGTGGTGGTGCCTGAACAAATGGCTCCCCTCGATGATAAGCGTCATGATATCCAATCTGCTGGTAGGACTCCCAATTATTGTTGACTTGAATTTCCTGATGAATTAGGTTGACACGGTTCCAATGATTTTGATTTGCTATCACCGCCTGGGCATCATCTGCAGCTTGCAACCTAATATGCTGTTGTAGATCCCAATTGTTCTGATTGTAACTCGGCCATAGATCAAACCCCTCCGGCCTACAGTCTTGAACCCGGTTCCATATGTCGTTAGGCATCGGGTAAGGGGGCCTCGTAATTGGCCCTTCCTCAGGTGGGTCATTCAAATCATCACCTGCTACACTATCTTCACTCTCATTTTCACTTACATCACCTGGTGCCAGTGGTGTGGCATCTAACCTTTTCACTTTAATCTTCTCTCCATTCTTGTGTTTCCACCTTGCATATCGATCACTACAACTCCATTCCCAACCTACCCGTGCCATAAGGATTACGTTGAATGGTTCCAAATCCTTGACAATGTAATTGGTTGGCCTTTCGAATATCGAATGATCTATTACCTTAAAATATTTGAACAAAGTTTGAATCAACCTACAGTGAGGGATAATCTGCTTACCCTTTGTGATACGAGCAAGCCAAATGTTCATCATGGCCAAATAGCAGAATGAGATCTTATGGTCTCCTGTCATGATGGAGTATAGAACAGGTACATCACAATACCTAACCGAGTCTTTATCCCCCCTTCGAGGCATCACATTCTGAGTTACAATAGTTTGGATCAACCTTGCCTCCTTCTTCAAATCCACCCTCTTCATTGTGCTAGTTTTGCCGGGCTTAAAGAGTGTATCTTTCATTAGATCCCAACGTGCACTATTATCCGGTCTATTCCAAAGGTTGTCTTCAGAGGGGAATTCATACTGGCTGATGGGTAGTGAATCAAAGGGTGCCAGTTTTTTCAGATTGGTAATAGACATTGTAACTTTCTGACCTCGGCAATGACCCACCAGCTTCATTTGTTGTATATTCCTGGTTCCCTCTAATTGGAGTGTACTTACCCATTCATCAATGGCGGGTGCAAATAGTTTGTCTTCCTCATGGTCATAACACTTCAACACAGCTTGCCACCCCAATGATGCAAATCTTTCATGTACTTTATGATGGACAAACAAGGCTTCAGGCACTTCCCTTTCCACCAAATAGGCTTCTTTTCGATCTCTCATTCCGGACATCTTTTCCTCCCATAATATTGGTTGAAATCTAGGGGGAAATTTGCTCAATGGCCCCCCTTTCCATTTGGGTACATCTTCTAATATTTCTTCCTCTCATTGTGGCATCGGTTCCTCCCTTATTACCAATGGCGGGTTTGCTTTCTTTGCCTTTTTTGAAGGTCCCGCTAGTTCCTTTCCAGATCTTCCCATCTACACACACACACTAATGAACCATCAAACAATTCAAGTTAGTCATAATTCACTAGTAGGCCAAGTGTGGATGAAGCATCCATCCCCACACTTGTTCCATGACATGTCATAAATCCCCCGAATCTCTAGTGGTGATTTCTTTTAAATTGCCATTTATCAAACATGTTCAAGTAGTTAACACTCTCTCATTTTCCTTCTTTATTTATTTATTTATTTATTTATTTTTTGCAAAACCGTTAATCTAAAAACAAAAATTTATCAACCCACTTGTATCATGCATCTAGTTACTAGCATATGTTACATCCATCGTCACGTGTTCAATAATCACCACTATGAGCATATATATCGTCTATTCCTCTAAAACATATCCAAACCAACACTTAACCACGTTTATCACCCCTAACCCAACTAGGATAACCATATTGTGAACCCACATACCAAAGTTCCATAATTGATAAACTCGTACAATGTGGTGGTAAAGAACATACCTTTGTGGTTTAGAGATGTTAATATGAACTTCAATTGCAAGAGAACCACCCCGAAGGTGGAAAAAAACCAACTTTGAACTTAGGGTTCGTCACTTTCCCTTAGATCTACACCCAACGATCATGAGTCTGATGAAACTACCAGTGGATTCTTGTTCCTCTCGAAAAATTAAGTGAGATAGACCCGACACTCATGCGATTTGGTTAGGATTTAAAAGAGTTAGGGTTTGGTTTGTTATTGTTCTTGAGAGAATTAGGTGAAGAAGAAGAGGAAAAGTTATGGAAAGTGGGTTTTGATCTGATGTAGGATTGTTATTGAAGGAAAAAAAACGAGTTTGAAGAATGTGCAAAACACCCCCCCAAAGTTTCCTCTTTTTTTTTTCTGCGCACAACCGTAAGACATGTCCCCACCGTAACTTACGGTGGGCTCATTCTGCCCGACTTCACCTTGTTGCCACCGTAGGTTACGGTGGCTTGGTGACCTACGGTTGGAACCTTTTTTTTTTTTTAATATGGAAAAAGTTTAAATCAACATAGCCATAAAACCTACGATGAAATTATCATTTACACCACCATGTGAACCCTCTGTGATCCGCCACCCCCAGCTTTTGAACCGAGTCGTCCTCGACTCACAGTTTAAAACTTGAACGTACCTGATCGAGTGAAGGATACGGAACCTACAAAATGGTTAAACAAAACAAAATAAAACAAGAACAAAATGAAAGATGCAAATGCAAAGAAAAGGAAAACTCACAAACACGGGTTGCCTCCCGGAAGCGCTACATTTTAAGAGTCTATAGCTTGACTCTTGGTTACCTCCATCCCTAGATGGGGTTGGAAACCTGAATGCTAACCGACAAAAGATCATCGGTTTGCCTATCCGGTCCATTCAGGTCATTTGGTCTCAAATACGGTTTTAACCGATGACCATTAACTACCTGTCGAATGTGGTCAACGAAATCCTAGATCTCGATGTCTCCCGAGTTCCCTATCTGTGTGATTTTGTATGGTCCTGTCCATTTACTCTTTAACTTACCCAGGAACAACTTCAGACGGGAGTTGTATAACCACACCCAGCTCCCTACTTCGAAATTCTTCAGCCTCAATTTTGCATCGTGCACTCTTTTCATTTTGTCTTTGTAAATCGTGGCATTGTCGTAAGCTTCTTCCCTTAGCTCCTCTAACTCTGTTAGACTTAGCATTCTTTGTTTACCTACCATGTCATAATCAACGTTAGTCTCTTTAATGACCCATAATGCACGATGAGCTAACTCTAAGGGCAAATGACAACCCTTCCCGTAAACCAACCGGTAAGGGGTGGTGCCAATCGGTGTTTTATAAGCAGTACGATATGCCCACAAGGCGTCATTCAGTTTGTTAGACCAGTCCTTGCGGTCAGGGCGTACCGTCTTTTGTAAGATTTCCTTAATTTGCCGATTGGACACCTCCACCTAGCCACTAGTTTGTGGATGATAAGGTGTGGCAATCCGGTGGTCAACACCATACCTCTTAAGCAATTTACCAAACTTAAAATTCTTGAAATGTGATCCCCCATCACTTATGATCACACGGGCACCTCGTATCGAGTGAAAATATTGGCTTGAACAAATTTGCACACAACACTATGGTCATTGGTCTTTGTGGCAATAGCTTCGACCCACTTTGACACATAGTCCACTGCTAATAAAATATACAAATTGCCATAAGAAATGGGAAATGGTCCCATGAAGTCAATTCCCCAGACATCAAAAATGTCTACCACGAGAATTGGCTGCATGGGCATCTCATCCCGTTTTGCAATACTACCCATTTGTTGGCAATTTGTACAAGTTTTAGCAAACTCATAAGCATCTTTAAAAATTGTTGGCCAGAATAGACCACAAGCTAGAACCCTTTGCCCTGTTTTCTGGCCACTGAAGTGGCCACCACATGCAGATGCATGAGCAAGTTGAAGCACAGAAGGAATCTCTTCATCTGGTACACATCTCCGAATCAGTTGATTAGCTCCAATCTTGAATAAGTCCGGGTCCTCCCAAAAGTAAAGCTTGGCTCGGGAAACGAAATGCTTCTTCTTTGTCTTTGACCAATGCTCAGGAATCGTACCTGCAATGTAATAATTAACATAATGAGCATACCATGGATCAGAAGGTAAGGTAGAAACTGACAACAATTGTTCGTCAGGAAACGATTCATTGATTTCCAATTCATGATCATCCATCTCATGAATGATTCTAGACAAATGGTCTGCCACCACATTGTCTTTTCCTTTCTTGTCCCTGATCCCCAAATCAAATTCCTGTAATAGAAAAATCCATCTAATCCATCGTGGCTTTGCATCCTTCTTATCCATCAAGTACCTGACAGCAGAATGGTCAGAATAGACAATAATCTTACTGCCCCAAATGTATGATCGAAACTTATCTAAAGCATAGACAACTGCAAGTAACTCTTTTTATGTGGTTGTGTAATTCAATTGAGCATCAGAAAGAGTCTTACTAGCATAATAGATAGTCACAGGTTTCTTATCCACTCGTTGACCTAACACAGCCCCAACTGCAAAATCACTAGCGTCACACATGATTTCAAAAGGAAGTGACCAATCCGGTGATTGCAAAATTGGGGCCTCCACCAACTTTTCTTTTAAAATGTTAAACGCTTGTAGACATTCATCATCAAAGTTAAAAGGTACATCTTTTAAAAGCAAGTTGCACAATGGTTTTGTTATGACACTAAATTTTTAATGAAACGTCTGTAAAAACCCGCGTGTCCTAAAAATGACCTAATCCCTTTAATATTTGTTGGTGGTGGCAAAGTGGATATAACATGCACTTTTGCTCTATCAACCTCTATCCCCCTGCTTGAGATAACATGTCCCAACACGATACCTTCTTGAACCATAAAATGGCTCTTTTCCCAACTAAGGACCAAGTTCGAGTCCACACATCTTTTTAAAACTTTTTGTAATTGATTTAAACATGATTCAAAAGATGTTGAAAAAATAGAAAAATCATCCATAAAGATCTCCATAGAATCCCCCACCATATCTGAAAAGATACTCATCATGCACCTCTGAAAGGTGGCGGGGGCATTGCACAAGCCAAATGGCATCCGCCTAAATGCGAACGTACCATACGGACAAGTGAAAGTCGTCTTATGTTGATCATCCGGGTGAATTGCTATTTGATTATAACCGGAATACCCATCCAGAAAACAGTAATATTTTTGACCCCACCAATTTTTCAACAATTTGGTCAATAAAGGGTAGCGGGATATGATCCTTGGAAGTTGCAGCGTTCAACTTCCTATAATCAATGCAAATCCGCCACCCGGTTACCGGCCGGGTGGCTACCTCAGTACCATTCGCACTTTGAACAATCTGAATGCCAGCTTTCTTTGGCACGGTTTGGGTCGGGTTGACCTATTCACTGTCAGAAATAGGAAAGATAATACCTGCATCCAACCATTTCAGCACCTCTTTCTTCACCACCTCTTGCATATTCGGGTTCAATCTTCTCTGGGCATCTCGAGCTGGTTTTGCTCTCTCCTCAGTGATGATCTTGTGCATGACAATGGATGGGCTAATTCCTCTCAAATCTGCAATGGTCCATCCTATCGCAGCCCGATGCTTTACTAGGACCTCCATCAAAGCTTTCTCATGTTCTTCAGATAAATTAGAGGCAATAATCACCGGGAGGGTGTTGTTGTCGCCAACATAAGCATACTTCAAGTGTTTAGGTAACTCTTTCAATTCCAATGCAGGAGGTGATTTTAATGATGGTTGCAGCTTTGTGTCAATGTGCTCAGGTAGACTTTCCACTTGATGGGTCCAAATGGGTCTACCTTCCCTGACCGCCAACACTCCCAGTTCTTTCTCAACCTCCTCCATTTCACTGCTTAGTTCCACTTGATCCCTATCACAATAAACACACGCCTCTGTGGTGTTTTCCTTATTGATATGAAGACCACACCTGTCAATAGTGTCTACCAAAGAGCATTCACTATGGACCAGAGGATTAGATGTATGGGAAAAAGAATTTATTAACTGTCGCTGATCCCCAAAGGTCATATCAACTACCCCAGTTCTACAATTGATTAGTGCGTTGGATGTAGCCAAAAATGGACGACCCAGTATGACTGTTTGTTGGTCATTTGAATCCCCCGACGCATAATCAAGAACTAAGAAGTCAACCGGGTAGTAAAAGTCTTCCACCCTGACAATAACATCAAAGATCATTCCCCTAGGCAATCGGGGTGTTCTGTCAGCTAGCACCACAGTGGTGTGAGCTTTATGCAATGGACCAAAATCGTATTGGTCGTATAAGCTGCCCGGGAGAATGCTCACACTAGCCCCCAGATCTAGCAAAGCCCATGATATATGGAAATCACCCACCTGAATGGATATCACTGGCTCTCCTGGATCCGGAAGCTTGGGTGGAAAAGGTTGTCCTGCTAGAATGGCACTCACATGATTAGACACTTCAATTTTTTTAGGTATTTTAACATTTCTCTTTTGAGTGCACAAATCTTTTAAAAATTTTGCATATGCGGCACTTGTTTAATTACCTCTAGCAATGGAATATTGACTTTTACTTGTTGAAAAACTTCCCACATCTCATCATGTTTTGGGCCCCTTTTTCCCGATGGAACCTTTTTACCCGGGTCAATCAGTGCTCTAGGAAACGGGATGGTATTAACCTCCACACCCTTTTCTTGAACACTAGTTGACTCTTGCCCCATCACCTGATCAATTTTATTTGAGAAAGTTACTTTCTTTGGTGATTTTGGTTCGACAGGTCCAATTTCACAATCACTATCCTCATCCTCGTTAACATCCTCCACCACACCTTCAATAAATTGTGATGGAGGCTCAACTTTATTATCATAGACCTTACCTGAACGAAGAACACTTACCTGGCTAACTGAAGGATGTCTGCTACCTGAAGGTCCTGCACTTGATGAGTTGTGAGTTGGGTTTCTCTGAGTATCACTAGGAAGCTTCCCTGGAGCTTTCTTCAAGATTGACTTCTTCAGCCAATTGCCCCACTTGCTTGGATAACGCCTTATAGCTCTTATCTCTCACTTCATTTGATTTCTTCATCTCTTTCATAAACTCCAGAAGCTCCTTGTTTGTTGGCTCTGCATTTCCTCCCGATCCACCATGGTCTTGGTTATTCTGGTAATTCCTCTGACCACCCCTGTTATAGTTCCCCTGGTTGAACTGACCACCTTGACCCATTGATCTGTTCTAGTATTGTGGATGTGAATTACCTTGAAAGTTTGGGTTCAACTGATTGTCAGGGTTACCATATCTGAGGTTTGGGTGATTCCTCAGACCGGGGTGATAGGTGTTAGTGTTGGTGTTGTTGTATGGCCGCCTATCACCCTGTACATAACTCACTTCTTCCACTCCCTCATCAAACTCTGGACAATCTCTAGCAGTATGTCCAGCCTCACCACATCTCTGGCATATAATAAAAGAGCTTGTGGCCTTCACTGCAGCCTTACCGGCCAACTAACCCGACCTTGAAGCCCTTCTATCCGAATCATCAACCGCATTCCTCGATTTCCTACGAGACTGAGCTTGTCGTTTTGAATGTATACTCATCCGTTCTAGTAACTCCCAGTCATCATCCTCAGTGTTTGTCATGAACGTTCCTGCACTTGTCAAGTTTACATCTCTCACATCTTCAGCAGACAACCCATCATAAACAAAGGAAATCAGTTCCCATTGGGGAATATCGTGATGTGGACAGGTTCTCAATAACTCCTTGAACCTTGTCCAAGCCTCATGAAACGGCTCGTCTTGTTGTTGATTGAATGTCCGAATGGCGATTCTGGCCTCACTAGTCTTCTGCGGGGTATAATACTCCTCTAAAAAGGCCTGTTGCATTTGTTCCCATGTATAAATGCTAGCAGCAGGTAGTGAGTGAAACCACTTTTTCGCATTTCCTTTCAATGTAAATTGGAACAAGACCAGCATCACTTCTTCTGGTGTAAAGCCTTGTGCCCCAATGGTCTGCAGATGCCACTAAACTCATTCAAATGTAAATAAGGTTCTTCCTTAGACAACCCATGAAATTCTGAAAGGATAGCCAGACTATTAGATCTAATCTCGAATGACCTCCCTCTAACTTGTGGTCTAACTATAGGTGATGCCGCTCCAGCTATGGTGGGACGAAAATGGCTGTCAACCCCTTGAATGATGGCTTGGTAAGGTTGAAGCCCGGGATTTCGATTCACCCGAGGAAATTCTTGCCTTCTACCTTGACCTCGGCCTTGATTCTGCCTTTGCTGCCTTGGTGGTTCATTCTGTCTGTATCGGCCTTGGTTGTTATTGGGTTCATTGTATTGAATCTCCTCATCATCATATTCATTTTCATAGCCATCATCCTGTCCATCCACCTCATCATCCCAAGTATGGATACTCAACCTCTCAAATCTCTCTTCTTCATCTTCGAACCTGTTAACCCCCTTTGCTATCTCGGATTCTGTCTAGGATGTTCTTGTTGGTAGGGGTTTGTCTTGGTTGAGGGTAGGGATTTGTCTCTGAGGTGGCTGGTTTTGAGCAGTGGATTTTGTCTTTGTGGGTTGTTTTGTGGTTGTAAATTCGGATATGCTAATGGGTCATTGGGTTGGTTTGGTGGCGGTTGGTTTTGTGGTGGATTTGGCGGTTGGTCATTAGGTGGATTTTGGTTAAATGGTGGTGGTGGGTTTGGATTTTCCATCTTACACTCTTTGACTACACTTGTTGATTGAGTTTTTGTTCTGGATTGTGCTCGATTTCTTCGAGCGGTCTTCTCAATTTCGGGATCAAACACTAACGGAGACTTGTTCCTTGCGTACCGGGTATGCATGCACAGAGCTGTCACCTGCACACACAAGCACATCTAGCGTAACAAAGAAAAGAGAATAAATAAAATAAGCAAAACAAACTAAAAATCAAACGAAACACTTTGCGCACTAATTCCCCGACAACGGCGCCATTTTGATACGGGTTGTCAGGCCTAATCAAAAACAATTTATAACGGTCCAAACTTCACCTAAGATAGCTAGGGTAAGTCGGGTCGATCCACAAGGAATATGTGGAAAGTGTGGTTTAAATTCGAAAGTTTGTATCTTGACTATAAAAACTGGTAAAATAACTAATTGTGAATAGTAACGATCTTAATAAGTAATTTAATTGCAAACAATGATGTGAAGGGGTAATCCTCTCCAGGTTTAGATTTATAACTTAGACTTGCTTTGATAGTTAAAAGTGGTCACATAGACATAACCAGGTTGATTTGGTTAAAGACAATAGATTGAATGAGACTGTTGTTAATGAACTACTCGAATCATATCCTACGTTTGTATTACCCAACCCCATCCAAAATTGATGTTTCCAGATGAAAAGAAATCTAAAACAATCAAACAGAAACAATTGAATTGAAAGCAACACACGTATTTTAGAATCTCTAAACAATAAATAATGTTATTCGTCTTAAATTACCATGTTCAAAAATTAACTCAACCAAAACCATCAAGAACAAGTCATAGTATAAACCCTAACACCCAGAGAAGATTACGGGTGGCTTAGCCAGACATGGAAACGAAAAACGAATCAAAATCGAATGCAAACGTTGTATCTAACGTTAAAGATTCAAACCGAATGATAAAAACAAGATCTTGATAATTGAAATCGCCTCCGGGAGCCTTTTGGATCACTTGGGGTCGTTCCTAGGACTTGGGGACGGCTTGGAATGAAAGATCCTCTTGAAAACCTAATTTTCCGTCTTATAGGTGATTTCAGCGCATCTTGTACCGTAGGTCACTTGAACATCGTAAGTTACTTTAGAGGCTTTCTGCTCAATTTTTGACTGATGAACTGTAGGTCATGTTTCCACCGTAACTTACGCTGGAGGCTTATACCGTAGGACCTGATTCCACCATAAGTTACGCTAGGGGTTTTTTTTCCGATTCTTGTTTTCTTCGTAACTTCTTCGTTCGGACTCCGTTTTCCTCCCCGTTTGCGGCCACGTTCTCGTAATTGAATTCTCTATCACCTCATCTATCATGATCTTCATTTATCATCCATGTGCATCCTTCAAAACACACCAAATCATTGCGTTTTACCTGCAAAACACCAAATCATCATAGTTAATTTATTCCAACCAATTTCTTCTACTTAAACACATAATATATATTAAAGTTAACTACTTAACCATGATAAACATCATTCCAAACCTCTTACATCAACCGTATATACATCATCCTCCCCCGCTTCAAAAAAAGTTTGTCCTCAAACTCGGAACACAAAAGTCAAGTCTGGATAAAGCATCTAAGAGGATGTGTCTTCGAACTAAAACATCTGCACCATTATTCATTTTTCCTGACTTACGTTTAATGGGGAATTTAAAGACTTGGAAGAACTTGAGGCACAACTTGAAATGAGATTGTGGACCATACGTAGGCTTGAATGTGTGGTGCATAGCCATATAAAAGACCATGGAACCAGTAGATATTTTAAGATGGATAGAAGCCTTGATCTCACGTGCATCAACATTAGAAACAAATTTAACATTCTCAAAGTCTGCAAAGTCATTAACAGTAGCACGTGGTGGACTTTTCTGAATGTTCAAATGCTCAAATAGGTGCTATTTTTTTATACCGTACTTGTGCTGAATTTTCCGTGCTGCTGCACCCTTTAAGTCCTTCACAACGCTGTTAATCTTGATTTCATCTTTGACATCATGTTCTTCCTCTGGAATGAAACTCCCCCCAAGAACCTTTTGCACGAACAAGCATTCCTCGGCATTAGGAACGATTCCGTCGTCATCATATTGAGGTCCTTTGTCTGATTTGTTGTCATGATCAACAATGTTTTCTTCTCTTGACTGTGCGTGAAAACAGTAGTCTTCGGATGATGGAAAACGCTGATCACGTGTTTGCGGTTCAGTTGCATTCAGATCACACTTTCTGTCGGAAACACAAAAAGGCATGGGCTTTCGTGGTAGTGGGTTTTTCATCTGGAATCTACCTGATGTAATGCTTTCAACTTGTTGGTAGCGAACCGTTAAGAGTAGTTTCCCAATCCGTTCTTGTATGGACTTCATTTTCTGCCTAAGGACAAACTCATGAAACTTGTTGTGGATGTGTCCTAGTTGCTGTTCCACGGATCTGTTCAAATACACCATTGTTTCTATCTTTTCTTTTTTTATATTTTTTTTGTTGCTGAAGTATAACTGGAATGAATCAAGTAGGGAACTTGAAGAAGAGTGAGTCGAAACGTATCGCTTTGGCTCTGATACCAAATGATAGGAGTACGCCCGGAGAATATCGATTCAAACGTAACGAACAAATTACAGATAGATCTAAGGCTTGTTTCGGATACAGATTCACCACCAAAACAAACGATAGGGCTGCGATGTCAACCAAAGATACAGATACACCACTCGGTTAAGCAATCGTGTCTAAGAGCACCGCTCAATTTGCCAAGATTGAACTAGCAAAGACAAATTAATTTAACTCTCACACTCAAGAGATAAATCAACACAAAACTTTCATATTCAAAATCTCACTGCTTTCAGTCACCAACATTCAAATACATATAGAAAGTTCAAGACGTACCCACGTTTGAACTAAAAGAAATAAACAAGTAAGTACCACTAAGAAAGCAAAGTGTACAACTTGAAAAGCAAATATAATATAACTACATTAAAACATGGGAAAATAGAAAGGTGAATGCATGGGAAGTTGCGAACGTGGTTATAGGATTTGCATGGACTTCTTTAACCTCTATCATCATGGGTCGGTTCTGGGTTATGGGCGGTGCAAATAAATGGGTCGGATCAAGGTGGAACGTGGGCCACAGGATAACGAATAATAACGGGTGACCGTATATACATCATCTTCCCTCAAAGATGCAAGAATAGCATTTAATTTATCTAAAATAGTTGCTAACTCATCTACCAAATTCCGGGTTGAAGGTGCCATTTGATTTCCCGGCAATGGAACCAAATGATAGATACCGGAAATCGAAAGCTTAGATTTATGATTAAAAAGCCTAATTCGAGATAGGCTAAATCTCCAATTACAAGGTAAAAACCCTAGTTGATAAACAATACATCGATATCTCTAATCTAAATCAAAAACAACTATTAATAATACCAAATGTAACTGATTGTCCCACTAACATCCCCCACTAATTCAGTTTTCCCCCATATGCGTACTTCTAATTAAATGGGTCAACTGGATATTTTCAAAGTAGGTTATAGGCCCACCCAATTCCCTAATGCAGCCCAAAATGATTCAGCTCATGTCAATGTAAATAAAAAGGTTCGCATCAATACTTCCGGCCCGAAAAATCGACTTGTCCTCAAGTCGGGAGGAAGGAAATTGGCCGGCTAAGTCCCTGCATTTCAAATCAGCTTTTACATCCTTATTCCTAACATGCTAAGACTCCTTCGAATTATCCATTCTTTTATGTTTTCCAATATTCATAGCTTTTGACGATGATGATACATCCATATTTCCCTTCTCATGTTGTAGCAAACTAGCTTGGTCATATACATGCACATACATCATTTCTTTATAGGGCTCTTTTGATTCCTTATCCTGTTGATACATCAACTTCTTATTTTCAAAGCACTCCAATATATCATCTTTATGATGCTTGTAGATGTAACGATACAATTCCCAACCAAGTTTTTTGATTTTTGGCGGAAAAACAGAGAGTAAGCTCTCTTCTGCAAGGGTGGAGGGCCCGGAAGCTAGGATGTCTTTTTGTGTGTCAAGATGGTTATTGATGTAGTCAAAATGGGTAGCTTCGGTGGTGGTGGTTGATGTGTCGGTAGTTTTAGTGATGGAAGATGGCAGCTTCGGTGGCGGCGGCAGCAGTCCTTATAGTTTTGGCGGTGGATTCGGTAGTTTTGGTGGTGGCGGTGGTGGCATAGTCGGTAGTCCCGGTGGTGAATTCAGTGATTTGGGCGGCGTTGGTGACGTAGTCAGTAGCTCCGGTGGTGGCGGTTTTGCTGTAGATCGACCTTCTGTGTGCCCCTAAGCTTTGATTTCTTCAACATCTACCCTCAAAGATGCAAGAATAGCATCTAATCTTTCTGAAATGGTTGCTAATTGATCTACCAAATTCCGGGTTGAAGGTGCCATTTGATTTCCCGGCAATGGAACCAAATGATAGATACCGGAAATCGAAAGCTTAGATTTATGATTAAAAAGCCTGATTCGAGATAGGCTAAATCTCCAATTACAAGGTAAAAACCCTAGTTGATAAACAATACATCGATATCTCTAATCTAAATCAAAACAACTATTAATAATACCAAATGTAACTGATTGTCCCACTAACATCCCCCACTAATTCAGTTTTCCCCCATATGCATACTTCTAATTGAATGGGTCAACTAGATATTTTCAAAGCAGGTTATAAGCCCACCCAATTCTCTAATGCAGCCCAAAATGATTCAGCTCATGTCAATGTAAATAAGAAGGTTCGTATCAAAGTCTAATAAATTAAATTAAAGCATTTGAAAAGTGTTGAAGGGATTTAAAAGTGTTGGTCTCCTATTTGATGGATATCAGGTACGAGTTCAATGCACATAGGAAAACAAGAAACAAGTACAGTTGAATGGTAGAGAGCCAAATGGTTACAAAGAAATAAACTAGAATTTCCAACTGGTTTTGAACAACTAAACATAACATTACCGTTACTCATTTCTACCAATTTGAGAATCTTTTTAGCATAACCTTTATTGTCTCAAAATTATGCCTTCCTTGGTTTGATCAACACTTCTATACCAAGGTAATAGGTTAGTCTATCGAAATCGTTCATTTCAAATACCAACTTCATATCCCCTTAAACTCTTGCATTTTATCTTCACTTGAATCGGTTATAATAATGTCATGGACATACACACTCACAATAAGAATAAGGTTTGGTTTATGTACCTTGTAGTGTAGGCACTATGTTGAATCCAAGCTCTTTAAATGTCTTGTCTGACCGAGCATTTCAAGTCCTGGTGCCTGCTTGAGCCCATATAGAGCTTTATGCAGTTTGTAAACCATACTTTCTTTTCTTTTAAATTCAAACCTAGTTGGTTGTGTAACGTATACCCTCATTTGAGCTCTCCGTTAAGAAAAGCAAACTTGACATCTAAGTGATGTACAAACCAAACTTTCTTTGGTTGCAAATGCCAATAGTAACTGATTGTATCCAATTGCATTACTTGAGCAAAACTTTTTTCCGAAATCGATTCCCTTTTGTTGTACATAACCTTTCGCGACCAAACGAGCCTTGTGTCAGGTCACATTTCCATCGGCGTCCAATTTAGAAGCCCATTTTAATCTATTTATCTTATGACTTTTAGGCAATTGTGTTAAACTTCAGGTGTGTTGTTTCTTTCAATAAAGGCTAATTTGCTTTTCAAGCATTCATGCTCTTTTGATGCAGCTTCATTAAAGGACGTTGATTCATCATCCATCAACAACAACTCGTGTCTTTTATAAACTCCACCAATAGATCGAAATCCTTGAGAAGGCGTGTCAGCATAAGACCGTATTGTGTGATTAACATCTACTCGATGATTGAGAACTTATGGTTGAAGCTGGCGAATTGCGTTCACGAGAACCCTGGGAATCAAACAAATTTTCATTGTGACTAGGGATTGGGTGCTCATCCTCAATTTGTGTTTGAGGTTGACCTACTAGCTGAGATCACTTCACTAATAGAATTACTGACCATCCAGGTAGGTATTGTTGGCCTATTACTGCATTCCTTCCAAGCCCACTTACTACTTTCATCATAAACAACATCACGGGCCACCACCACCTTCCTTTGAACTGGGCTATACAGCCTATACGCTTTGCTCCCATCTTCAATTCCCAAATGAACCCTAAGCAGGGCTCTGGTCACTAAGCTTTGTTAGCTGGCTGGACAAATTTTTCACATGTGCAACACAGAGTGTCGGTTTTCTGCCCTTCCAAACTTCATAAATCATAAGGGGTTGCATCTTTAACTAACTCAAGTGGCTTACTCGCCCTCTACTGTGTTTCGTCTGGGAATGAACGATTTGTTGTTTCACAACTAGGTAGCCTTCACACACTTGTGTTGGATGCCTTATACAAGGCAATCTTTTTTGCAAGTTCCCGTCATGTCGTTGAATATAGAGTTGCAAAATTAATGTGCCCCAACCAGGCTTCATGACCTCTAATCTTCATGACAAGTCTTTCGTGTTCATCGAACAGCTTCAAAGTGTCACCATGCATATGTATGTCGTTGCCTTCTTCTTAATTAGCCCAAACTTAGAATATTACTAGTTAGAGCTGGGATGTAATATACATTAGGACCCAAGAGTTGCTCACAATTTATACATTCGAAGAGCAATGATCCCTTACCCTTCGCTCTGAACTTTAGACCCATCCACTGTTGTAAAAATCGGCCTAGGCGGCCGATTAATCGGGGATTAATCGGTAGTCGGCCCATTACCTTGTCGATTTCAGCTAATCGATACAGAAAATCGGTAGTCGGTCCTAGGCGGTATTAATCGGCACTAATCGGCACTAATCGGTAGTAATCGGTAGCAATCGAAGGCATTTTCCTAGGCGGTCAAAATCGGTCAACGCAAATATTTGTGCCTTTTAACTTATAATTCTGACCCATTTACTCAATTCTAAACCTTGCCGACATTGAAAACACATCGATCAACCCTTAAAAGTCGGCCTCCACCTGCGACCATCCTCCACATTAACTTATAAATCTGACTCATCTACTCAATTCTAAACTATCCGATCATTGAAGTATTTGAACTACTAGGTTTTGAACTATTTGATCTTTGAAGTACTTGATTGTTATTTTTATTTTTAAATACTTATGTTTGAAGTATACTAGTCTTAACTACATATATAATTTATAAAAATTACATATAAAATCTCCAAAACGATTAATCCCGATTAATCCCTAGTCGGTACCTCGCACCCCGACTAGCGCCTAGCGATTTTTACAACATTGGACCCATCACCAAATCTGACTTGGCCTGTCAATTTTCCAGCGAGTTTTGCAAATATATCTCTTATCCCCATCATATGATTTCTCTCACTGTTGTCAACATACCACACATCCTTATTCCTCCCATATTGTGGCTCTTTTATGCTTGGAGACCATTTATCTTCATTCAGCAGTATGATAGCATGCAAGTCTTCACCATGTATGTTCAAGAGTAATGTTGATTCTTCCTCTTAAGTTAAATTGGCCTCATCACGCTTCTCCTTCGGTACTTTACACTCTGATGCATAATGGCCATATTGATTACAATTGAAACATTTTATATGATTCTTATATTTGTTCCTTTTGATGCCTTGACCGTATTCATGTTCTAGTCAGACATTTGTGCATTCTGGGATGCCATAGGTAGGTATGCTTCGTCTTAATACTCGTTTAATGAGCTTAATTGTTGTTTACTTACATTTTGCAATTTACATCTTTACTCTTCAAAAACCTTTGATATGTATACTTGTTGAATTTATTTGGTTAGAAAGCCACCTAAGTTTCAAATTGATTAGGTGCTATACGAGGTTTTTATTTAAGTATATTCTTGGTAATTTTCATGTCAAAAAGAAATAAAAAATATAAACTTTAAAAAATATGAAAAAGGGCCTCAAATTTTTTTTCATTGGGGCATGCAAAACAGTTGAGCCGCCCCTACAACTCATTTACATAATAATGTATGTTTATCTTTGAAGTTTTTTGTTTGACTATATTCTATTTGATTATTCAGGCTCACTTAGTGTTCAATAGTTTCTTTGGTAATACACATGATGCATTACTTGATTGATATCATGTTTTCGGCCACCTTTTGTTATTTTGTTTTATGCATGTTAGTTGTGATTCCGGTTCATTGCTCCATATTTTCTACTTATATCAATTCTACTAATATCTGTTGGGTTAATCTTAATCGGGTTTAGTTCACGGGTCACGGGTCCGACGAGTCATGGTTTCACGTGGGTTTTAGATTTGAGTCAGATCCAAATGTGCAACAGAAGTCTTCCATATTATTCACGTTTGTTTAATTGTTTTAACTAGAGTTTAATTGATGTATGAATGAGTCAATAGTTTGACCAAGTAAATAGGTGGAAACGTGTGTTTGTTTACGTAATTGTAGGATTAGTGGGTGCATGTGATTGCCTATAAATGGCATGTTTTGTTTATGGAAATGAGAAGTGAGTTTTTCTTCTTCAAAATTTACTCCCACATATATACGTGAGTGTGTACTGTGTGTGTTTCAAAGGGGCCTGAACCAACAATATCTTTGGTTAGTGATATCATATATTCGCGTCTTCCGTAAGGGCTGTGATGTCAGGTAAGCTTACTTGTGTGTTCTTTTTCATATGCCAATTTTAGTAATACACGTGTAGTTTGAATACCCCACTAGCGTTTTCAAAGACTTTCAATTTGAAGCTCACCCTAAACATGCACAACGATTGGGCCTGGGCCTGGCCTGAGAAAGCACCTTCAGTTGAGCCCAAATTTTGCACTTTGCTACTAATATTACGCTTGAAACTCCCTGATCTTGGCAAAGCCAGGTTACGCCTGAATGTGCAGTTTCTGATCCCCACTAAATAAATGTGTTTTTTCATGCTATATGAGTAGTTTCTTTCCTGCACTATTTAATAGTTTTACAAGTTAAGTTGCCCTTTACATGTAATTTAAGTGTAAAATTCTATTTTTTATTCTTTACAAAACTATTTTGAGATATTGTTAAAGAAGGATATTCTTATACTTCTTACAATGAAACTGTTCTTAAAATTTAAAATTTAGTGTTTTAACTCTATATAATATTAATGTTTAAGCAAAAAGAAATGAAAATAGGCAAGGTGGGTTGGAATGCCAAGTGCAAAATTTTATTGTATATTTTGGCTAATTGGATATTGTATTGATATCCCTGATGTTACATTAGTTGCTGTTTCGAATCTAGTTTCTTAGACTATATTTTCTTTATTAAATACTTTCCATCATTTATTGTTTCTATGAATCAGGGATGATCATGGGCATCATACCTCCTAATCATTTCTTTACTCCTAATCATTACGTAAGCAAAATATCAATGTCAATCGCATCATACCTCACTGATTTAACCAACTAAATTCATCTAATTTTAAGAAGACCAATTGTTTAACTAATCATATTCATCCAGTATGGTAATTCTGGGGAGATTTAGTGCAATTCTGAAGAATGTTCACAATATGATTATGATTGCTAATCCAACTAGAGTGATACAATATGCTGTGTTTATTGTATTTTATTGATTTCAGACAAAAGTTTAAAACTTGAAGGAGTATCCTCTAATTACATTTCTATGATGCTTAAATCAGACCCTCTGCAGCCGACCCTAACCCTGTACCAGCCCACAGCCACCAGCTCACTGCAGTAGGCAATCACCCAATCGCAATTCTCTTCTGCTTCTAAATCTCCAAGAACTAAGGTTGGTTTTTCTTTTACTTTCTTCTGTCATTTTAATGTTATTATTTATTTGATAATTGATTGTTAGATATTACTCATGCTGGAAATCAAATTAACTCGAATGTGGTGAACTCCACAGTCCACACCTCTTAACTCGTAATCAAATAAAGAGAGTTTCTTTTGGTCTCAATCAAATGTGTATTAACAAAAATGATATGATAACACTAAGATCACCAATATTAGTATATATAGTGCATCATCTTGTAAGATATTATACATTCTGGCCACAAGCACAACAGTACTCATAAGAACTTTAGAGTTAAACAAACTTATAAGAGTATTATTTTGTTAAACCCATATCTACGAGCTAGTAGTACTGTTGTGATAGGGTTGTTAGATTTTCTCCACTTTGTTACCATTTTCATTGGGTTTCAATTAAAGCTCGTCATAATTAAAACTAAACCATTTGAAAAGTGTTGAAGTGTGGTCTACTGTATACAATCTTCTAAGTCACTTTCAAAATAAAAATAAGCTTGTCATATTAACATTATAATTTATGCAATCTTGTGAACAATATAAACTGATTGACCCAGTGTTTATGACGTTGTTACAAATGCGAGGGCTCAATACCCTGGGTGGGTCGGGAATTTTCAGTTTGGCTCTCTTACTATAAATGTATCACAATTGTAGGGCCCTTGTTTGAGATTAAAAATCATCTAGTAGCTTCATCGCTTATTAACCTAAGTATTTTCTAACGGTAAAATCTCACGCTCTTATAACGCACTCGTGTGCGTAACACAATTTGAATGCATAACCTCTTTATTGTTAGGCCAGGTAGACACCAATAGGCTTTTATGATGACTTTAATGTGTACCGTTACACAATCTACTATAGATATGATAGCATGATGTAGATGTAAATTTCATTGTTTGTATGAGGGTGATGGGTTGTTGGGAGGTAGGCTGTAGGCATCACATATTTAAACTTGTGAACCATAAGATTGTGGATGTCATTGGCTTCACATAACCACATAACCACCTAAACAGGCAATGACATAAGATTGTGGATGTCATTGGCTTCACATAACCACCTAAAGAGGCCATGACTTGGTCAAAGTATAAGTCATTTAACAAGTGTGTGTGTCATAATGTTGATTTTAATAAGTTATCAATTCGGTTCAAGTTATATTATCCGTCACATGTTAACAATCAATAAAGCGTTACAAAGTTACAGGTATGAGAACGTTCTAATTCTTTTTTTATTTTATAAAAATTAAATTAGTATATTATAATGTTTTTTTATATAATAATATTTAATACATTAATTATTTATAAAATTATAACAAATACAAGAAAAAAAGTTGAAGAAACACAAACATAACATCAGCAATAATTTCTAAATAAACGAACATATTATTACATACACGTAACAAAACCTAAGGAAACAATTCACATAGAATTTGAAATCAACAACTTACATTCCCTTTGTACATCATGCATAACACTATAACAGATGTAACAAAACCATTTATAATGAATATAGCACATTACCCATACTATTAATATTTTTCTTTCCTTTTTCCTGTTTGTATAATCCAAAGCTTTTCTAAGATAGTGTTGATAGAACGGTTTTAAACAAATGTTCAGAGATTATACGGTTGGTTTTTTCGGTAGGATGAAAAGAATCCCAGAAAACGTATGTGTTGGCGTTCGAGCAGGTGAACGGGTTGTATTGATCACACATATATCCCATCTCAAACAATCCTGAGGCACAACATGCCACTGCTGCTGACTCAAATCCTGTATAATGTTCAACAACAGTGTTTTCTTAATTGTTGTATTGTTTTTTTTTATGACTTTAAGGAACGAGGCGAAATTCCAATTCAATGCTTATGTTTTACAATGTAGATGGAAATACTGGAAAAAGAAATGATATGTTCAATGTTGTAGTCGATCTAACATGACATGACATGAATCTGTGTTAGAAAAACGTTCACAGGTTCATCGAATAAATATCTAATTTGGTTATCTAAGTAGTAAAGGATAATTGTAACTAGTTGTAATCATAAATATTTTGGATCACTTGATAAACTTCGTTAAATACGAAAAGTAGGTGATTTGCAAAAGTTTTGTCCATCGGCATGAGTTGATTGATGTTGGTTTTGTACGTTCAACGATTACAAAAAAATAGGTTAAAAATAAGATATGGTGTCAAACAGACGAAATGAGTTGAAAGTCTCCTAGGGGTGTGAATTTGACATGGACCTAATATAAAAGAGAACGAGTTTACTATGAGCAGGTTGGGGTTAGTTCCGCACAAATATGTCAACGCTTTTATCTAAACAGGCTATTGTGTTTGGGTCGCCAGGCGGGTTCATGGGTTGACACGTTATTTCTATATAGTGACATAAGATATTATAACTTCAACGTGTCTATTTTTAATACATTTGTTTTTTTGGTGGTAAACTTGTATTTTAAAAATAATTTGAAAAAAAGTGTAGGTGTTAAACGAGTTATGTTCGTATCAACCTATAAATTTTTTTTATTTTATTTGTCATGAGTGACAACATTTTTAGATTCTTATCATATATCAGGTTTGTGTTATGTTGGACTTGTCAACCCTGACCCGTTGAAGGCCCATACTCCACCCAACTTGACTTGTAAAAAATATGCATTAATTTTAACATGTTATCCAACCCGTATGATCCGCTTATTTTGTCATCTCTGCTTTTATTATTGTTTTGGAATTCAATTAAGCAAGAGGAACTAGGAAGAGAGAAGCAAACATTACCATATGAGGATGGTTTTTGAACAATTTGCTCAAGAACAGGATATGGATTCGAAAAGACGATTTTGCTCCCCGAAAGCTCACCATTCAGACGATTCACCAAGTTACTCAACTTCCCATTAAACGACATTGCCACCTTGTTATATTCATTGTTGCACATACCTCCATTTCCAATCATAAAACTCGTGGTTCGCTCCAATGGCAAACAACCCATTGGAGGGAGACCCCCGAGTGATACTTTTCTCGCACCAAGACCATAGAGCTCTTTGATGAGTGACTCTGCGATGCCGACTAGATAATCTTGATATTGGTTGATGGTGTATTGTGATCTCCTGTTGGGAAGTGTATAATAGTTCTCAAGGAAGTCATTTGTGCCCATGCTTGTAAGGTAGAGTGCTTCTGATATAATGGCGTTGGCTTTTTGTTCACCCAAATGGTCTCTTAGTTTCTTTTGGTATTCCTTATAGTACTCCACCTCCTTCCATAGAGGTATCACTGACTGCATTTAAGATATATAATTATCATTATTATTACGCGAAACATGGCACGAATCTGTCACGAAAGTAATTAGGACATGAGAGCAATTAGGTTTTAGGTTGTTTTCTCTATAAAAACTTAATAAATTGTTGGCTTCAAGTTGATATATGTACGTTTAGCTCGTTCGATTAAACAAGTTATGTTTGGGTTGATTTGTTAACTCTTCTAAGTTGATTTTAATAAAATAAAAGTTAATATAAGTTTCATTCAATATATTTTACAACATGTCAGCTCGTTTCTTGTTTGATTACAATCAGTCAACTTGTTTGACTCGTTCTTATAAATGGGTTATATGATTTATGTTTTCGTTATGCTTTTTAAGCGCGTAATCAATATCTTTAATTAATACAAATAAATATATAGGTTGTGTTTGGGTTAATCTCACTTAAGTTTACCATTACCACCAAGTAGTGGTAATGTGTATCTATTTATTTTATTTATTTTATATTTTTAAAGGAAGACTCACACACCTATTTGGTGTTACTTTTAAACTATACTAATTCCCATTCTAACTACTCATGATGGTGTTTAAGCCTTGGTCTACCAACCTAAATTGACATTTTTCATTTATTGTTTAAATATTACTAATTATATAACAAATTAATATTTATAGTTATATTTGAAGAAAAGAAATGCTATGACGGTATGTTAATGACCAAAGCACTAACTGTACGTATTTAAAATCTATAGAGTATTGCTACTACATTTATTGAAAATTTCAATATATACTAGGACTAACATATAAATTTTGACTAACAGAAAATAAAATTGCAATTATTATTCTTTTGTATATTTGTGTGGTAATATTTGTGTCAAATAAATTTAATTTCACGTATCCACCTTTTCTCTAAGGATGGCAAGCAAATCCAAACCACACGAGCAAACTCCAAAAATTCAGGACAGGTAATGGACGTGTAGTCAGGTATGGGAACATGTATGGCACTTTTCTTAAAAAAATCACGGGTGCAAAAGAAAAGTGTGATATCAAGTGATATTGTGTGATTACACAAAACAAAATACTCGTTTACCTGAATCATGCCCGTAAACATGTTCATTCTATTTTTGTTTTCCTTTGGCTTTAATAAAGTAATCATGTAATTTACTAGTTTTTATTTTTTAATAAGTTGACAGATATAACCAATAGTCCAATACTTAATGGGTATGCAACTGATGTGGGATATGATTTTACAATCAAAATGTGAGACAATAATAATTAATATACATTCCAAACCCGTCTCATTTAACAAAAATTAAGTAAATACGGATTTGACGTATAAAGATAAAAAGTGAAAATTGTGTCATGACGTTACATTTCTAGTAATTAAGTAGATACGAAATAATTTTATGTAAGTCACAGGTGTTTAATGATGTTTTGAAAACTTTTATATGATTTCAAATTATCTCAAAAAGACTAGTAGTTGTAGTTTAACACATAACAATGCTACAAACAACAAAGACATGCTTATAAACACATGAATCTTGCCACCGTCCGTACACCGTGAACGGAAAATAAAATCGGAAAAACTACAAGCACGTCGGAAGTAGCATTGTCGTAACCGGTTCCGGCGGAGGCGAAACAAACTCCGGTAGCGAAATCCGATATATCATACGCCGGATCCAAGTACGCGGGCACAAACGGCCGGAGGCCGAACCACTCGGATATGAAATCCGACGGAACACGACCGTTGGAGAATCTCCCGTGGCTTTTCCGCCGAAGAAATCCCGGCCGTATGGCGGAAATTGCTTTTCAACACTGTTTGGATGTGTTGTTGTTCCGGCGTCTACTGAGGAGTCGCCGAAAACGATCACCGCCGGAACATCTGCTCCGGCGGTAAAGATTTGCATGAGGATGATTGTAAAGATGATGAGCATTGTTGGGATGTTGAGTGAAGAATGCTTAGAGAATAGTGAGAACATAAATGAGTATAAATAATGGTAAGAAGATTGGCGTTGGAGAGCAAAAAGTTTGTTGTGAATATTAATTGAGAGAAGTGATATTTATTGTTGTTTTGAGATGGTAATTTATGGCCAATGGGGGTTTTGTTTTGAAATTGTGTCAAAATTTTATTGGTTCCTAGTAAAGAAAACGGGTTTGGGTTTAGATTTAACATAATAAATAGATTCAAGTTAGCATTGTGGAAATTAGACAAGGTATAAGATATATGAACGGATATGTGGGCCTGATTAAGATAACACATATTCTTCGAAACAGGATCCCACATTTACCGTTCAAAAAAAAAGTTAATTTCAATTTTGCTCTCTAAGGTTTGACAAAAGTAACAATTTTCCTCCAAAAGATTAAAAACATCAACTTACCTCCAAAATTTTCATATGTTGTTTCAATTTCAATCAAAATTTTATTATATTGAGTTAAGTTAAAACAACTGATGAAACTTTTGGATTGAAATTGAAACAACTTTAAAACTTTTGTTGGTAAATTGATG
This sequence comes from Flaveria sonorensis, assembly GCA_025506505.1. Classification (NCBI taxonomy): domain Eukaryota; kingdom Viridiplantae; phylum Streptophyta; class Magnoliopsida; order Asterales; family Asteraceae; genus Flaveria; species Flaveria sonorensis. Next base: position 1,291,824 of record CM046424.1, read on the forward strand.
TTTTTAGTCTTTTAAAGAAAAATGATTATTTTTGTTAAACCCCCTGAAGCAAAACCAAACTTAACTAAAAAAATTATAAACGTTACAGGGTATTCAATATCCAAGTGAAACAGATCAAAACTAAAGGAGAAAATAAAGGTTTAATATTGATTAAAATAAAATGATACTTATTAATATTAGTTTATTACTATCTTATAGAGTTTGAATTAGATTAGGATAAACATAAATGTAGTATATATAGGAGTCATAATCATCGTATTTGATGTGTTTTTGTTCATAATAATATTCCTAGAGTTGAGAGAGGTTATCTTCATATTCTCGGTGTGTTCTTATGTTGATATATTGATTCTTGGCCAACAAGCCATAAGTTGAACGTGTGTGTTTAAACTGGTTGGGTTCCGGTTGTTCTAATACGTTTATGGGTTTGACATGTTCATTTGTTATTAATATTTTTAAAATGTATTTTTTGTCATAACTTATTTTGGCTGGTATGTTATGTTAAAAACTTGAAAAAGTAGAAATGAATATGGGTTCTCTAGCTTAAATAGTATTGGTTTTTTATACTTTTATGTTTTTTTTTGTAAATCCATATGTTTTACGTAGAAATAGATAAAATGTACAAACCAAAATCTGGGTAGACGATTGTGTTTGTGGCAATCTATGAATATGCAAGTCGTGTTCAAGCTGAGCTTATACGTCTGGCATGGTGCTTTGTTTCATGAGAGGTTCAACCCATGAGCACGACCAATTTAATATACCTGTCTCAAGAAAACAATGAATATACGTTGGTGATCTTAATTTCATCAAGTCATTTTAGTTTATTTATAATTAGTTAAGATGTAAAGGAAATATGAATAGGCATTCGTACAAGTTTGGAGGTGTGGAGCTCGTTTAAAGCTATTCTTATATAAGTCACCAACGAACACAAGCAACACACTCAAAGGTTATGTAGATATGTAGAAAACGATAAGGAATAACATGAACATCGGTTTGAACAAGCACACAAGCAACAAACGTGTACGTTAAACAAGCTGCTACAACTACATACATGGAGAATAGGACTGGGGAAGGAATCAGTGATCGGTTCAATTACCAGTTAATTGGTTATGCCACGCATCAAAACCGAAGCATCAGCTTTTTGGTTATAGTTTAACTAAAACATTGGTTAATTTTTCAGCTTGATTAAGTCGTTTATTTGGTTACAATTTGAATAGTTCGGTTGTTTGCACACCCCGGAGCTAAGCACGTGGAGAGGAAGATAAATAGTTATTAGGATTTAATTTGATAAAATAACTGAAACAAATACGTAACCTATAGTATTAAGATGGTGAAACATGAAAGAGCTGAGTATGCGGATAATATATTATGATGTAACGTTCAATCCTCAATGTGTGAAGTTGTTTAGTATATATGATGTAGTTTGTCATTTTGCAAGGAGAAAAAAGTGTTTCTGATTGTCTTATTTTCTAAAACGTAGAAAAAAAATCAAGTTCCATAAAATTTCATCGCAACAGATATTTGATATAATACGCAAGTGATGTGTGTGCGTTGGAATAGTGTTTTAAGTGTCTAAACGTCAAATATTACGTATGATTATTCGTTTATATGCATGTGATTGAGTTGAATAGGTTGACTATGAGTTGGAAGTGATTTTGTAAGAAAAACAAAGAATTTGGAAGCTTACATGATAAAACAAGTCATTGGAGGGGTCAAGAAACGAAGTTTCAAAGTGCAGCAGAAAGGCTTCCACCGTAGCCTACTGTAGCCACCGTAGGCTACGCCAGCTCAAGTAAAAAATCAACAGAATACACCCCACCGTAGGCTACGCTGGATGGCGTAGCCTACGCCAGGACCCTTTTTAAAAACCCTTAAATACGCGTTTTATTTAGGTTTTAGCCACCACTTGATTCCCATTCGACCTAGAACGTTTAGAGACGAATTTTTGGCGATCTGAGATCAATTTTTCACCATTCCAACTCTCAAAAACAAGATTCAATCATCCGGAATGCAAATCAACAACGGTTTTGAAGATCATTCAAGAACAATGAGCGGCTAATCCTCTCGTGATCGACTTCGGGTATTAGGTTTTGCGTGATTAGGCTTTTGTTTTTGTTTAACTTTGTTGGGATTAAACTTTAGAACCTGTTAAGTTCTTTTATGAGTTTAACTTGTGTTTTGATTATTTAAACAACGACGTTGGTAAACTTTTATTTGAATATCATTTAATCTTCCGGAAATTATATGATTGCAAGTTTTGGTTTATAATTGAATTGGCAATGTGTATCAAGACCCATTAAGTCCTGATTATCGATATCACTTAATCATCGCACGTATAGAGTCCCTATTAAGGATTTTCCAGGAAGTTAAACTAAACAATTGCTGAAAACCAAACCTAGAACCGAAGTGGATTACTTTCTCTTATAATCGTTTTCTTAATCAAGTTTGATTCTTTCAAAGTTGTTTTCTTAGTTTATTTGTTAATTATTCCAAAATCCAATTTTCACAGCCAAGAGGCAATAGTTAAGTAATTTGTTAATTTAATTAATCATTATTTTCTAAATCAAAGTACAATACACCGACCACTAATTCCACGAGGATCGACAACCCTACTTACCCTAACTAGTTTAAGGTGAATAGGAACACACATTTTAACATCTTATTTGATTGATACTTCGACATCGATCAAATTTGGCGCCGTTGCCGGGGAATCGGTGCGCTTGGTGTTTTGTTATTTTATTTGTTTTAAAAAAAAAAATCTTTTTTGTTACTTGTCTTATTTTATTTGTTTTTATTTTCGTGTTACGCTTGGTGTTTTCAGTGTGCAGGTGACAGGTTGCATGCATACTCGATATTCGGGTAGGAAATCACCACTAGTATTCGATCCAGAGATAGAAAGATCAGCAAGGTATAATCGTGTTTTGCATCGATCAGGGTTACCAACTACATCAATTTCACAAGCTATCGATCAAGCAGCTGATAGTTTGTCTGATTCAACTCACATGGATAATCCAAACAACCAACCACCTCAAAATCCAAACCCTCTTCCAATAACCAAAATCAAAACCCAAATCCACCCCCACCACCAAATAACAACCGCAACAACCTGAATCAACCACCACCCAACAATAATATGAATCAAAATAACCTCAATCAAGGAGATGACTTTGATCATGTGAGTATGCATAGTGTTCACACGGGTGATGAAGATTATGAAGATGAGTGGAATAACAATGAAGAACCCTATAATGGTGCAAATTATGATGCTTGGGATGGAATTTCGGTGGAGGTAATGGACAAAATGGAAATAACAATTGGAGGAACAACCAATATGGATGGAATGCACCACGTATCAATCAACAACGAGGTGGAGTCAATAATAATTTCAATCAACCAAGAAGACCTCACAGAGCTCAAGTACAAGGTGTGGATAGCCATTTTAGACCGGCTATTTCTGAAAACCCGAATCCTATCGCACCTCCAACCGTAGGGGAAGATCTTTTGATGTACGTCCTCACTACCTAACCATTCTTCCTGCATTTAGAGGCACTGCAACGGAAGAACCATATGTACATCTTGCTGAATTTGATGCCATATGTAGTACTATCGGTGGAAACCACTTCACACAAGATGAAGAAGACTGAGATTGTTTCAATTTACTTTGAAAGATAGAGCTAAGCAATGGTTCCTCACTTTGCCTGACAACAGTATTCATACTTGGCAAGAGATGCAAAGGGTTTTCCTTGAAGAATATTATTCTATGGGAAAGACAAGTGATGCAAGAGAGGCCATTCGATCTTTTCAACAACAAGTGGGTGAGCAATTTCATGAGGCATTTACAAGATTCAAGGATTGATCCGCATGTGTCCTCATCATGGTATTGAAAGGTGGGAATTGATTAAGGCATTTTCAGATGGACTAACACCGGAAGAAAGGAAATACTTGTATTCTACAAGTAATGGAACATTCTTATCTAATCATGAAGATATGGATTGGGAATTCCTAGAACGAATGTGCAAGAATTCCAAAGCTCAAGCTTCGGCTAGTAGACGGTCAAAGCCCGCTCCGGCAAGGTCAACCACCATTGATTATGAGAGTAAAGAAAGAATTGCATCTTTGGAAAGACAATTGGCCAAGTTAGGACATGCGGGGACTAAAGATGTGGCTTCAATTGGATTTAATGTATGCAATAATGTGGTGACTTGGGGCATGCAAGTGCAAAGTGTCCGTTGCTTTTAGGTCAACATGAAGAGGTGAATCAAGTATATGGAGAGAGAAAACAGTTTGATATGAACTCCAATACTTATCACCCGAATTGAGAAATCATCCTAACTTTCAGTATGGAAATGCTTCAAACCAGATGAACCCTAATTTTCAAGGTAATAATCAAGGTGGTCAAGCTTATCAGAACCGAGCACAAGGGAATTATAATCAAAGTGGTTATCAAAGAACTTCATATTCTCAAGGAAACAATCAAGAAACTACAATCATAGGGATCAACAAGGTAGTTCATCATGCAACTATCAAAGTAATGCTCAATTTGGACAACTTGGTGGTGAAGAGTCTACAAATGCAAAGTTGGATGCTTTGATGAACATGATGAAAGAGAATATGAAAGAGAACAAGAGAGAAAATGAAATTAGGGACAAGGCTTATGAAGCCTTAAATAAACAAGTGGGTCAACTTGCAGAGGATGTGGCTCAAATTAAAAGGAACCATGGAAAGCTACCGAGTGATACCACGGTCAATCCTCAACATCAAGGAACCAACACAGAAAACATGAGAACTGTTCACATCAATTCGGTTAGTATCCTTCCTGACTCTAAAATTATTGATAATGACTTTACTTCTTTTTCACAACAAGTTACAGATAAGGAAGAGAAAGCCGATACAGTGGAAGAGAGTGACCCAGGAGCACCCATCATTCCAATAAAAGTGGGGAAGTTGAAGATAAAAGAGCACTTTTGGATTATGGAGCAGCTGTTAGTATCTTGCCAGGTATTATATGATCAGTATGACTTCGGTCCTTTAGAGAATTGACACCACTGTGGTGTTAGCTGACTTGACTCAAAAATGTCCTCGGGGGATGGTAAAGAATGTTATAATCAAGTTGGGGAATTTTACTACCCTGTGGACTTTATGGTGCTCGATTTTGCACCAGTGAGAACGAATGAGCAACCGAATGTCATATTGGGTCGACCATTTTTAGCAACTGCGAATGCTCAAATCAATTGTCGGGATGGAACAATTGACATGACTTACGAAACTCGTAAGTTACGTTTTAATGTATTTTCCAAGTCGATTAATTATTTTGTTAATCATAAAGTTTTTGTGGCAGATATGACTAACGTGTGTGTTCCTACTTATACTTCACATGTAAGCATGAACACCACTTTTAAGAATGATTTTGAGTATGATAGGGATAAGCATGTGGACTTGAAGGAATTGGTGGATTTAAAAGAAAAGAAAGAGCCAATTATGAAGTTGGAAACAAAAGATGTGAAACCTAAAATGAAGAAAAAAGTTGGCGATCCACTTGATCCTATAAAAGACAGAGTTGAGGCATTAATGTTTGGGCCACAATGCGATCTAGTTGAAGAACTGCCAGATCATTTGAAGAATACTGGAGTCAAGCATCCTACTCGACACCATGAGTGGTCGCAGGTACGGTCTGGCTGAAGACCTAAAACTTAGCGCTAATCGGGAGGCAACCCGAATTTAATTTTTATGTTTTGTGTTTGATATGTCTATTTAAGTAGTTTATTTTGATAATCGTTACGTTTGTGTCTGGGTCGGTTTGGGTTGAAAAGTCGTTTGTGTTGATTAATTGAATAAATTGATTTTCAAAGAAAAAAAAAAACTCACACACTTAACTTCCACACATTTGGGACAATATCTCAAGTGTGGGGATGAGGGAAAATTTGGAAAAATTTTATTGTTTTTAATTCAATCAAACATGAAACAACAAGCACATCAATTGATTCTTGCCATGTTTGATGTAAGGGTCCTTAGTCATGGTCTAATTCTACGATAGCAAAAATAATTATGTTAGCAAGGTTTTACAAAAATTAAGAACTGTCTAGTTAGGGTTAACAGGCTAATGGTGTAATAAAAGCATGCACACACGGCAACCCTAATTCCTACTTGGTGAGATTTTGAAGCTTACTAGATTGTTAGTTCACATTAAAATTTGTTTCAATTGTTGAGTGTAGGCCATATGATTCTTTGTTTTAGAACTTGTGTGATTTGATACATACTGAGACGGTAATTTGATAAATGCACATAGATGATAGAGGCAATCTAGGATTCCTTTTCTTTTAATACCAATTTTTGTGTTTCACCACTTTACCTAAAATTCCCCCTAGTAGCCACTTTCGAGCCTTAAACCGTTTATTTTGACAAACCATATCAATAAACCCAAATCAAATTTTACCCAATGTGACCAAGTTACCACTGTTGATAACATTCAGACTAGCTTCAGTATTTGATTTATGATAAAAAAAATATATATAATATAATAATAATAATAATAATAATAAAAAGAAAGAAAAAAAAAAAGATGCAAATTTGTGTTATGGGTTAAATATGCACCCATGCAGTTGCTTTGTTTGAATAATAGTTATGTCAATAAGGATGTCAACAGTTGGTATTGCCTTAATTTATATTTTAGCCACACTCACAGCCAATCATTCCTACCTTAACCTAAGCCCAAAACCTGTAAGTCCTTTTGATGTGTGCATGTCAATTATTACCGTGGAATTTTGATTGTCACCCAAGCATATGATAACAAAGTTTCATATGTGGACCTTTTGAGTGATATATTGGTGCAATTTTCACCAATCCAAAAATAAACGAGAGGAGTGACAAATGGTGAGGGTGTGTTGCATGACAATAAAAGCCGGAAGCTTGTTAGGTTTAATTAGTCAGGTTCTATTTTGAATTAAATGTAACATCCTTTACTTGCTAGCCAAATATGATTATTGCAATTCTGGAATGGGCATGACTTTGGACTATCGCTAAGGCGTGCAAGGGATTTTGGTTTATAATGTTGTTAAATGTTTTGAATTAGATTTGCTTGAGGGCAAGCAAAGCTTAAGTGTGGGGATGTGATGTGTGTGCGTTGGAATAGAGTTTTAAGTGTTAAACGTCAAATATTACGTATGATTATTCGTTTATATGCATGTGATTGAGTTGAATAGGTTGACTATGAGTTGGAAGTGATTTTGTAGGAAAACAAGGAATTTGGAAGCTTACATGATAAAACAAGTCATTGGAGGGGTCAAGAAACGAAGTTTCAAAGTGCAGCAGAAAGGCTTCCACCGTAGCCTACTGTAGCCACCGTAGGCTACGCCAGCTCAAGTAAAAAATCAGCAGAATACACCCCACCGTAGGCTACGCTGGCTGGCGTAGCCTACGCCAGGACCCTTTTCAAAAACCCTTAAATACGCGTTTTATTTAGGTTTTAGCCACCACTTGATTCCCATTCGACCTAGAACGTTTAAGAGACGAATTTTTGGCGATTCTGAGATCAATTTTTCACCATTCCAACTCTCAAAAACAAGATTCAATCATCCGGAATGCAAATCAACAACGGTTTTGAAGATCATTCAAGAACAATGAGCGGCTAATCCTCTCGTGATCGACTTCGGGTATTAGGTTTTGTGTGATTAGGCTTTTGTTTTTGTTTAACTTTGTTGGGATTAAACTTTAGAACCTGTTAAGTTCTTTTATGAGTTTAACTTGTGTTTTGATTATTTAAACAACGACGTTGGTAAACTTTTATTTGAATATCATTTAATCTTCCGGAAATTATATGATTGCAAGTTTTGGTTTCTAATTGAATTGGCATTGTGTATCAAGACCCATTAAGTCCTGATTATCGATATCACTTAATCATCGCACGTATAGAGTCCCTATTAAGGATTTTCCTGAAGTTAAACTAAACAATTGCTGAAAACCAAACCTAGAACCGAAGTGGATTACTTTCTCTTATAATCGTTTTCTTAATCAAGTTTGATTCTTTCTAAGTTGTTTTCTTAGTTTATTTATAATTATTCCAAAAATCCAATTTTCACAGCCAAGAGGCAATAGTTAAGTAATTTGTTAATTTAATTAATCATTATTTTCTAAATCAAAGTATAATACACCGACCACTAATTCCACGAGGATCGATAACCCTACTTACCCTAACTAGTTTAAGGTGAATAGGAACACACATTTTAACATCTTATTTGATTGATACTTCGACATCGATCAGCAAGTAAAAATTAGTTTCATGTATGTTAATCCAAGGACCGATCAGGAATTATCAAACTTGATTTATACAAGTATTGATCGCAGAATTATCAATACTTGCTGATTTAACGATTAACCAGCAAAACACACGAAAAGAATAATTACGCAAATAGATTACTGCTCCGATGATGCTCTTGCTCTGATGATGCTTGCTAATAATCAATATATTGCTGTAATGCTCTATATTGTTCTATATTGCTTTTTTTTTTGTTTTCAGAAAATTGACTTCTGTTTTTATTTTTATGTTGTTGATCTCATGTTATATATAGAGATCCTATTCTGTTCTGATCTATTGCTAACTTATCGCTATAATTAAGCTAACAATATTTATCCAAATCCTCAGCCATATTTATCGGCATGGGAGTTCGTATTTTACAATGATTCTAATAGATAATTGTTGAAGTGACGTGGAATATTCACTTGAATCATACGTCTTCAATCTTCATTAACGTTGTTTTTGCTTTGCCACTTGACTTGATGACTTTGGATTGACCACTTGATGATGTGTAATACAAGTGTTGATTTTAGTCTTCCGTAGGAAAATACTCTTCCGCTGGAAACTAGTCTTTCGTAGCAACACTGCTTGATCTTCAGTATTTGTGCTTCCGCAGCAACTTGTGCTTCCGCAGCAACTTGTGCTTCCAGTAGCTTGTTCTTTTTTTTCTTGTTCAGCTGAAGTTGTTCTTCCACAGAATATCTACGAATGTACATCCTTCAGATATGTTCCTGAGAACATCTACGGAAGAACATTTACTCATCCGCAGTTGTTCCAATACATATAACCATAACATATATTATAAATTGTAATGTAAGTATTAGTTAATCATACAATGAATTATTAAATAAACATAATCATAAACAAATATATTCATTGTATATCATTAAAACTGATGATTACAATTATGATTACATAGAGTGATTCATCATCTAAACCTATACATAGAGTTCTATCCCTAACAGTACTCCCCCTTAGATTTAGACTCTAGTAATCATTGGTTTAAGACACTGAGCTCTTGTATTCTAGACAAATCCTAGACTTAAAGTAATCTAAGGCCTTCTGTTGATCCTCATACTTGATCTGAATTGGCCTTCTGTTATTCTCTTCAGTGTCTTGTATTTCAGACTAAGGACATCCTCTTCTGTGGTGAGTGTTGCAACAACACTATTATTGGACACCACTTCCAATTCATCCTGATCTGAAATTCTTAGCTCTGTGATAGGTTTGATTTCTGATCCGATCAACTGACCAGCTTCATATCTTCTTCTTTTATGTGCCTTGGCATGCAGTTTGTTAATGACTTGGATGAGATGTATATACAAGCATTGGTCATTCTGAGATTGTTGATCTTGCAGCCTTGGGAAAAATTTATCATACAGATATGAAGTGTAGCTTAGGTGCAGAAGTTTGATTTCCACAGGATCAAATATCTGATGCTTTGCCCTTTTCTGTGGATCATTCCTCTGTATCACCATTCCTTAGTTTTCTCAACATATCCCCATTCTGTGATTGGGCAAGAAAACTGATTTCCTTCTATCACTTTTACTGATGCATTAGCTGGGTCTTCAGCTCCAACTCTCTTCAAGAATTCTTCATCAACCAGTCGAGATTTGGGCTGAGACTTTCTTTGCTTTCTCTCAGGTGCTCTGTATCCACCATTCTGGCTTCCCTGAGAACATCTCCTTTGAACTTGTGACTCAGTTTGGTCACAAGTCCGGAGAATTCTCTTCCTCTTAGACTTATTGGGTAATGGTGATGGAAATGGTTCTCAATGTATACAGGTCTACATCTGGAAGTGCTAGTAAATGCTCTACTCGTGGAAAGTATTGCACCATGCCAGATGCCCTTTTAACCAGTGCACAGTCCCATTCACCATCATATTTCCATCCAATGATTTGATTCTCTTGTGCTTCTTCAGTTCTGTGGTGAGATCAAAGAATTGTATTAATGTAATTTCTGTTCAGTAATCTCCCTCACAGCAGTTCCTAGAGGTCAAATTTTGTGAGGAGCGAGCTCCTTTGGCACTCTAATCAATTTTTCTATCCTTGTGCATGTCTGCGGCTTGAACCACAGTAGGTTCAAGAAGTTTGTGATTGTTGCTTTTGATATGCAGGGTTGGGGCTCCAGTTCTAAATCTGACTCTGTTTCCAGTTCAGTCTTCATAACATGTTCCCTTCATTTCCCTGAGTTCTCTAATGGATCTGCTTTTAAGCTCATAGGACTTGAGGTTGTGACTCTGCAACAGCAGGTCATGTTGTATCTTGTCAGCATTGCTGTGTCATAGTGCCCCAAGTCCTTTCTAATTCTCTCCATATTCTTGTATATGCTGAAGGGTCTCATAAGTACAGACTGAGAGCATCAGTCTTGCAGCATCAAATTCTTTGACAGCTTGAACCAACTCTAACATGTTCATCCCTTTCTACCATGTCATATGGAAACCCGTTATTGATCAGTTCCATAAACGGTAGATTAGGGCCTTCTTCTAGTATGTCTTCGGTTGTCAAGATCTGTTCTTCTACTGCTTCTTTTCCTTCATTTTTCTTCTTCTCAGGGTCCTCCTTTGTCAACTCCTCCCATTCATCATCACTTTCTTCATCTGCTTCTTCAACTGTGGCTGCTTGCTCTGGAGAATCCAGTTTGGATTTCTTTGATGATTCACCCAGAGCACCAGCAACTTTCCTAAAATATTTTCTCTTTCTACTGTAGGTGATTACAATTGTATCACCTTTGTCTGTTCAGCTTCAGAAACCATCTTTCTCAACCACTCTACTTATCATCTTTTGACTGCAGCATTGCTGATTGTTCATTCACCAAGTCAAGCAATGCAATCAATCACTCTTGTTCATCACTGCATCTTCTCTTAATCTTCTCATTCTATCTACTTGCAGGCTACTGATTGTGTCATCTTTATCATCCAGAAGTGCCTCTTTCTCATTCAACTCTTTTCAATCCCCTCAATTTTGCTAGCTTCTTGTTTCCTTTACCACCAATTTTGTTGTACGCCACCCCAAATTTGCTTACTACATTGATCTCATCCTCTCTCAGATCATTCTCATCATAAGCAGTGATTTCAACATATTCACCCTCTTGTTGTACTTCTCCTTCAACCATATCTCCTCTTCAGTTTCCATACAAATCTCTTCTGTATCTTCATCATTGACAACCTCATAAGCATCCTCATTTAGGTTGATTTCCTCAGTTGGTGTTGGGCTGTCAATGGGTTCAGTGGGGTAGGTGAGATGATTGGTTCGGTAGGTGTTGGGGAGGTAATCGGTTCAGTTGCAGTGGGGAGTTGAGTGGTTCTGTTTGAGTGGGAGCGTTGAGTGGATCAGGAGTCCTCTTTTTAGCTAAGGAAGCTGATTTGGCAGATGAGCTGGATTCACTTGAAGTGGTCAAGTGGATGGGTGATGATGGTGACTGTGACTCTTGTTGGGTGATTTGGGTGAGGTATGCAGTGGTGTTTGAGGTTGGGAGTTAGCAGCAGAAGGGGCTGATGAGCTTGAACTTTCCTGCTCCTCTACCCATCTCAATTCCTCAGGGATGTCTTCTTCTTCATCCAGAACATGAGGGAACAATCCACTCCACCTCCCTCATACTGTCCCTTTAGTTTGTTCAAGATGGACTTATTGAGGTGGCTTTGCACTCCTACGTCCCTTCCTTCTCCACTTCGGGCATTTGCTCTTCGATCATCAGCTGAATGAACCTCGGGAACATGAACATTTTGTTCTCCTTTTGTACTCTTATGTGGTCGCAGAGGCAGTTCATTATGTATTTGGCATAATTGTACTTTTTGCCCTCGAATATTCCTATGATTCAGAAGATATGTGCCGTGAGAACCTATCCAAACCAGACTTTCGTTGGATACACACTTTAGATAGGTGTGGCACAAGAATCGATAGGGTTTGCACAGTCTGCCCTTCTTGATTTCTCCATGTTGGTAATCTCCGTCATATCCCATCAACCCGAAAACTTTCTGGATGTATTCATGGTTGAATACATCTGGATGCCCTTCTTCCTCCTCCCCCAGTTCCAATGCACTCCGAATTGTCTCTTCATTCACCCAAAGGGGTAATACCCTACCGTGGCTATAATGGTCTGTCCTCCATCGCCTTCTTTAATTCTGGCTGTGTGTTCCAGAAGTCTGTCATGTGTGAGAGATAGATGACAGGATCACGGAGAGTGCATAGAAGAGTCGAGACCTTCTTAGGTAGTGAATGATGGGACTGCATTCATCTTCTACCCGGGGGTCTAGGAACGCACATACAATGTGGTCCCGAGAGAATCGATTAGTCATGATGAAGTAGTTAAAGATCCTGAGGATGATTGTGAGTCAAGGGATTTCTAGGTTTCGGTAATTTTTGGTTGAAGGAAATTTGGGTGAATTGGGATGAATAAGAATGCGGACAGTCAAACTGTGCTTATATACCTTATCGGACAGCTGTCAACCATGTGGGACCCAGTTGCACTTTTTCGAACAAGGTGTCTAATATGTGTGACCCGCTTACACTTTCTACTCTTCCGAGGATATTTACATTATTAATTAACTATGTAATTATTACTCAACTAATTAATAAAGCAGTAATAGTGCAATTAATATCTAAGCAGTTCACAGGGATGTTTCTTCCGTATTTCATCTACGAAAGACTAAATTTTGCTTTTTATCTACGGAAGACAAGTTTTGTCTTTCGCAGAGAAGTTTAACCTCGAATGAATCAGACTAATTTCTATTTCTGTTGGACATTGTGACTTGGTTCATGGCAGTTTTGGCATCAGCAGATGCATGTATCACTATCCTACAACCTGCAGCCAAGTTAGTGCTCAGATTCCAATTTTCTTCAGCTTCAACTCAGATAAATAGTTTGGTTTCTTGAATTGATCACTCCCCTAAATTTGTGATGAATCATGAATTTATCAAAATTTATATGAGAAGGCTATGAATTCATAGTTATTATTATTAACTAATTATCATAGAAAGGGCAATTTTATACATAAGCAAGGATTGGATAACCTGAAGGATCATACTACTGATCTGCCACACCCATGCTTTGTATTGGTAAAATCAGTTAGCTACTGAGCTAGTGCAGATTGCAAATATTGTGATCCGCACAAATTCAAACAAGAGTATATGTCTAGTATGTCATGCTAATTATCATGTTTTGGTGAGAATTTAAGAGCAACTCATATGGATGCACATAATAAAGTGGCATTAAGTCTGTCCCTTCCAGAAGGTGCTTAATTCATCATTTAGCACACTTAAACCCTGTTCCATAGATTATAAGCTCTATCTTAAGATTTCTTCGAATCTTATTAATGTTGATATATATATATAGCTCTTTCAGTATGATATACTTGATCCTTTTTTGGATTCTTTTTTAGAGCAGTTCCAGTAGTACATTGTGATTAGCACAGGACACCAGGTCTTTACTTACGTAAAACAGAGGTGTCCATTGACTCAGGACTTTGCTTACACAAAACAAAGAGTCAAGATGCGCAAATATAGAGGTTATAAGGTGTTACAACATAGTACGTGTGCATGTGTAATGAGTTGTGCACTTTCGTAGTAGAGTAACTTATGTTCTCCTTACAATGACTTGACCAACTAAGTTATCTGAATGTTAGGTTAGGCATGACAGACCTTATCTTTCACTCAAGCTGAACCTATTTACTATCCAACACATCTGTTCAGTAGATACTAGTATCTTAATGTTAGGTTAGGCAGGACTATGGCAGTTATAGCATAATATCCTTTCGTAGATTATTGATCCTTACACAGGAGCTGTGATATTTATATGATAATAATTGGCGGGCTCCTATGTTTGTTGTTTAGATGTTGATTTATTCTAAGTTAATCATTCCTAATGATTCTATTAAGAAATTAAATTTACAGAGTCAAGGCCTTAGTGAATAAATCAGCAAGCTGATTTATTGTGTCTACTTTGACCAACTAATTAACCCTTTTTCTAGCAGTCTCTCAGAAAATGATATCT